>JBCFYV010000012.1:31436149-31490264 GCA_039000515.1 Timema cristinae | reverse complement strand
GTTATTAAAACTATTTTAAACTCTACCCATTATATTAAGTCGAAACTTAATCCCTTAGTGTTAAACTAATTAATAAAAAAAAAAAATGAAATACAGCTGGGTATCATCAGCGCTCTAACATTTTTGGGGAGGTCTTGCAATCATATCCATAATAATAAGACCTAATGAAAGAATCAAATAGCCAAAGCTATTATTTTATGCTTAAAGTGAGGTTTACTTCATTTAGATATCATATTCTGGATAGCTCAGTGGTGAGAGCATTGGCGTACTAAGCCAAAGGTTCCGGGTTTGATTCCCACATCTAGGTGTCATTTTTCAATTTTCAAGACCTCATGTGCTTGTGACTTGGTATTTATTTAGTAAATTATATGCAACTAAGTTTAGCCTACAATCTTTTTGATGAACATAAAGCAACCACATACTACAGCAAGTTCATGACCTTAGTATGATTGGATGACAGCTCAAAAAGCTACTAAAAATAGTCCCTAATGAAGCCCTATGCCAACAGCTGACATCTGTCACTTTGGATGACTAATGAAAACATATGGTAATGTATGAATGTGATAGTTAACCAAAGTAATTTAGGCCAGCATTATTTATATTTATTTGAGGTAGGACACAAAGCTTATTAATTGTTTTATTTCACTTAAAAAAAATATTATTCACAACACTTTGACAAAAGGTCTAACGAACATAGCTTCAAAATGGTGACTGACGATTTTAAACCATGTGATTGAATATGACTGAAACAAGTTCTTTACAATGATGCACCTACGCAGTGAATAAATATATTTTATTCAGTTAAATATTTCCAAATATGATCAAATTTAATCATAAATAATTTACTATGTATAAAAAAATGACAAGTATTTTCTCTTTTCCAAGTAAATATGATGTCTGTGTTAAAAAGTATTAATGTATGCACTATATTACAAATCATAGATAACATTTCAAAACTAATAATAAGTAGGACTTTTAATTATATATATTAGTTATATTCATAGTGAATTAGTAAGGAGAATTATGATAATAATATTTAAGGAACGCCCAATATTCAATAACAAAAGGAACTAATTAAAAATTAAAAGATAATAAGAGATATTGAATAGAAGGAAAAAGTTAGACAGCAAAAATTTTTAATTAACAAAAAACATATTAAGTTTATAAGAAATAGAATGAAAGTTGATAGAAACAAGTCTGAATATAAAATATATTACATCGTGGATGAGAGGATAGATTGAACAGAATAGTGCTAAGCCTATAAATAATGAACACCTTAATCTTATTAAAGAGTTAAATAGAGCAGAAAAGAACAATAGAACTTTTAGTATTCATTTCAATTCTTATTGTAGTCTTTGTTATTATAACATACTCTAAACTCCTTACGAAAGATTATTTTTAGAATGTTTTCTAAAATGTTAAGAACAATAGAGTTAAAATACAGAAAACATATTCAAATTAGATATTACAATACACATGAGAAACCACATATTCAAAGGTTAATATTAAATTATAAAACATTATAAAGAAAGATATATTAGGTCTAGCAATGAGTTAAAATTGACATTTAAACTAATATTGTGAATAAATTCAGAAATGTCAAAAGAAAAGTTAAAATTAAGCCAATGAAAGTGAACAGGGAAATAAAGGCATAAAATGTTTAATAAAGGTTAGAAACGTTAATTATACCAGAATTACGTAGAATAGGAGATAATTGATAATAAAATGTTGTTGAATATATAAACATTCCTTATCTGGTGTTTAGTTCCACTCCTAAAATTTTTGCTGTCTTTAACTTTTTCCTTCTATTCAATATCTCTTATAATCTTTTCATTAGTTCCTTTTGTTATTGACTATTGGGCGTTCCTTAAATATTATTTTAATTATATGTTAAAATATCATTTTGGTTTGGGTAAAAAGAAATTATTAAAAGTACTCAAATAGTGTGAGAGAACTTAAGTTTACATTATTTTAAATGTAAAAAAAAAAATGTGATATAAAACATAACAATGAAAACAAAACAGTGATCTTTTACAAGTGTTGGGCAATCCAAAACCTAAACATAATTATTTTTGAACTGTCATCCAGGTAAAAACCTATCATGACCAGACTCTAGGATATTTTCTGTTATTATTTAGGCAACTTATTCTTACTGTTAAATTTTTAGATATTTTTCGGAAGGAAGGTGCTCTTTTTAAAACACCTTGTTGATACGAGGTCCATTAAAAAAAATAATCCTATATTCATTATCTTACTTACTTGCATTTTGTTTGATAAAAATAATGTCTAGGTTAAGATTTTAATGAGTAACTTAGGTGAATTTATTGTATTTAAATTTAAAAATAACACCTGGATTCAGGAATTGAATCCAGTAGGCTACCGTTGGCCCAGTACACCAATGCTCTTGCCATCGAGCTATCCAGGAGTCATCCTTCGTACATATTTTAAGGCAAAGTGTGGTGGAGATGCAGCTATAACTGTATGGTACCGGTACTTAATAACTACAATAGCTTGGCTATTTTATCCAAGTGAATGTATGCTTCATCATGGAATAGAAAAATGTGCCAGAATTTTATTTAATAAATTAACATTTACAGAATCAAGGACATAAGTTATTCACAAATTTATTTATGTCGGGGAGGGAACTAAACTAAGAAAATACCTCTTGCTTTGGGTGACTGCTGAAAGTATTGGTAGTGAAAACTTTGGAGGGCAGGCTGAAGTGAGCTACACTGGAAGCTCTTTAGTCCAGTATTCTATAGTTAGACACATTCTGTAATTTGGCACTGATTGAACTGCCCACGTTCGTTGTTTTTTTTTGGGTGGATTTGTATGTTCGTTGGCCTTGTATGTTCGTTGTACCCGCCAGGTATATTTTCAGTTTGTTTGTGTTTCACACAGTTATATGGTGTTGTCTAGGATCCTTGTTCCCGCGTTTTTAGTTCGCTCATTGTTTATCATGACTAACTTTTCAGTTCAGTGTTAGTTTCAATACAGTGTTTCCTATTTTCTAACGGGTTAAAAATAACGTTTGCACAATATTCTTGAAGCTCAGCACAAGTTCTTCAAGTGCTAATAAAACTAATAAGTGTAAGCATGTGACTCTCACTATACAGCAAAAACTATAAATAATTAATCATCTCGAAAAAGGTGAAAACAGAAACTTCATAATGCATGATTTCAATATTGGTTCCTCGACTATTTATGATATAAAAAACAAAAAGAGGAACTTAAGAAGTTTGCTGCTTAAGCTGTTACAGCAAAGAATACAGAGTCAAGAAACACATTGAAGAAACCTAAACTGGAAATTCTTGATTGTGCCTTGTACACTTGGTTTAGTGCGAAATGATCAGAGGGAAAACCAGTGGCTGGGCCTATGATCATCAAAAAAGCAAAACAGTTTCATCGTGATCTGAATATTGAAAGTGCTTGTGTGTTTTCCAATGGTTGGTTTCAGAAATTTAAAATTCGACACTGAATCCAGAAGCTGTATGTGGCTGGAGTGAGCAGATCAACCGATGAAAATGCTGCTCAAGAATTTAAGTACACTTTTAGCAACCTTGTTTTACGGTGGGAATTAACTCGTCAAGTTTACAATGCCGATGAAACCAGCCTTTTATGGCATTGTTTACCAACGTCTACTCTGGTAGGTGGGGATGAAAAATCTGCTATGGGATTTAAGAAAAATAAAGGCAGATTGACTGTTTTGTTGTGTGCAAATGCTTCTGGTGACCATCAGCTGACACCTGTCGTGATTGGTAAATATAAAAATCCTAGAGCTTTAAAAGGAATTGTAAACTTGCCTGTGCATTATGATGCGCAGATCAATGCATGGATGACATCAGATTTGCTTAAGGACTGGTTTTTCCATTATTTTGTACCAGATGTAAAGGAAAACTTTAAGAAACGTGGAATGTCAGAAGACAGCAGAGCACTTTTGTTGTTAAGACAACTGTAACGCTCATCCTCCTGCTTCTGATTTGGTTTCTGGCAATGTTTTTGCAGTTTACCTACCACCAAATGTCACTCCCTTGATTCATCTGATGGATCAAGGTGTGATTCAAAATGCCAAGTGTTTCTATAGAACATCTTTTGTGCAAGGCCTTTTGGACGCTGACTCTGATGTAACAGACTTCCAAAAACAATTTAATGATAAAGATGCAATTTTTGCAATTGCCTTAGCTTGAAATCAGGTGAAAGAAGTGACTCTACAGCAGTGCTGGCACAAACTTTGGCCTTATGATGAAGATGCGGATCAAAATGTTATCGGTGATGGTCAAAATATGGTGCTAGATTTGGTAGAAGCTGTGCCAAACAACCCTTTAAGAGATATACTCCGTGAGGAAGTTATAGACTGGATTGAAATCGAGTAAAATGTGCCAGTGGTCGAAGAACTGAGTGACGAACAGATTTTACAAAGTGTTGTTAATCCACAAGAAGATCAGGTTCAGGAAGTGGAATTGGATGAAGAAGGAGCCATGGCAGATGAAGCTAAAGCTAATGGAAACAGTCTTCTGATGCATTGCATACATTTATAAAATTTGTCGAATCCAACAAAAGTTACAACTCTGCAGAACTCATAAATTTGTTTATAATCCGTAACAACTTTTTGAAGAAGAGATCAGCATAACGGAAGCAACGTGATATCAGAGACTATTTTTTAAACAATAACACTCATATGTATTAATTTTTCTTTTGTGCATTGTAGTGTTTTTTATTTACATGAATGTTCAATTAAATAAATATTCAATGTTTGAATTTAATTTTTGTACTCTATGTTTTTCTTAAAATACATGTTTTAATCGTTTGCATTTTTATCAAGAGTGATTTATCTTTGGTATTTCTGTTAAAATTATTGACGTTCATTAATCAGGCAAAATTGCTTATTCGGCATGGCCGCGATCCCAGACGTGCCGGATTAAAGAGCTTCTGCTGTGCCATGGCTTTCAGTGATTATTAGTTAGGTTACACTAATTAAGACTATGCATGTTTGCATTTTTAATATATTGCTATTAATGGTGATAGTTTATTAATCATTAATATATTGTAGTATTTTTTTATTCATAAATAGTCATTTTTGTTGACTCAAAGGGTGTAGCCCCCTCACCCTCCTCCAAGTAGCTACACTCCTGTAAGCAATGCAATAAGCCAGCGGTTCCCAAACTGTGGTTCGCAAAATCTTCCAAGGAGTTAACCAAAATATTTCTGTAATGGTGGATTTTTTTAGTATTTTGTGAGGAAATGGGAAGCATTAACATCTTTTTACTATCTCACATTGAAGTCAATTATCTCGAGGTAGAACTCTTAAAAGATTGTTTGAACTTGAACACTAAGTTTTCGTTTTTCTTACTAACCATCCATTGCACAAAGCAAAATGCATGCAAGATCAAATGTGGATCCAGGCTTTGGTCTATTTCGCAGACGTTCTCTCTTCAAGGCTCGAATATTAACTTTTTACTGTGCAAGACCGTATTGAATGGTTCATAAAAAATATTGGGAAACATGTTTAGTTAGCAATCAAACAGAGTGCCTTGTTACCGACTTTAGGGTAAAAATCAGCTTTCTTTGGGCAAAAATGTTAAGCATATGGTTATAGAACACTTGAAAGGACTTGGAAAAACCTTCAGAGAATATTTCCCAGCAATGTCCATTAATAATTGGATTCATAATCCCCAGTAAGAGACAGCAGTTTTGGAATCATCCACATTAAGCGTGAGTGAAAAAGAGCAGCTCCTTGAAATTTCCACTGATTTTGAATTAAAGAAAAGATATAAATCTTTAATTAATTTCATTAATTTGTTTTTGGTTAAGTTTAAAAGAGGAGTTTCCAATGTTATTGAATAAAGCTATTACAGGTTTGGTACCATTTTCTTCTACGTATTTTAGCGAGAAATATTTTTCTTTGTATGCTTATTTAAATAAATAAAGAAACATGCTCAGTACTGAAAGTGACTTGAGACTTTATTTATTGTCTGTGGTACCTGACTTTAAAGCTCTGTTTCATCCAAAGCAAGTTCACCCTTATCACTAAATCACATGAAGAGGTGAGTAGCTGTTAAAACTTGTAAACAAATTTGAAACTTAGATTGGCATGGAATTTTGTGATTAAAGGAGATTATTTAGTTATGTAAAAGCAGAAATTTCCAGTACCACTTTAAAAAACATGTGACATGTGATAAGTATTGTGACAGTAAAGATAAGAAAATGTTACTACAGTACTTTGCTTATTTAATTTTAGTTTTAATTTTTTAAATAAATGTATAATTATTTGAACTTGTACTTAAGTAATTTCAATACTATTCTATTATGTATGGTGAGGTATTCCAAAGTACCTACCGGAGCTATATTAGGTTAATTTAAAGATATTTAACAATTTGATTACAATTAATAACTAAATTTTATAAAAATTTTGTATAAAATTAAGTGCATGGTGCTATGGATATTTATCAGGGGGTTTGTGCAACTCAGCTGTTTGTGAAAGGGGTTTGCGAGCCAAGAAAGTTTGGGACCTGCTGCAATAAGTTATTTACATGGTTGCAAGATTTAAAAGAATTACAACTATGGCAGTGTAATAATATATTGTTGAGTATGCTCATGAGTAAAACAAAGACTAACTCTATTCTCTGCCAAAAATTTTAAAACCTTTAATTTGCAACAATGGTGTTAATGTTGCAACAATTTTGTTAATGTCTGGATCTAAATCATATGCCAAAGTCCTTTTTATAATAATTGTTGACAAATTTTTGCCGAGATCTCTCGAGTGCTTGATTTAATTTCATGTGAGAAAATGATTGTTAATTTACATCTCTACTGCCAAATATTGTTCATACATGGCATGCAAATTCAACAATTCTTAGGAATTGATTCATGTTGAAGAAAGAGTAACTTACATATTTGATATACTAACCTCACACTAGAATTCTCCAAATTATGCCAAATTCATTAATATCACATTATAAAATGCTGTATTTCCTAAACATTTCTAAAAAGGTGAATAGTCGCATTACATGATGGTTTATCATAAGAACCGTGGGCTGTTAGTTTGACATGCCTGCCACTACTGCCTACCACTTAACTGATGGTATGAATGCATTATAGCAAAAACTATTAGCATTTAGATATAATTTATATTTTCTATAGCAACTTAATATTAATACATTTAAAAAAAACTTCTTGTGTTTACCATGTTTTCTAAGACTGATGTGAAGTGAATAATTAAATTTGTAAACTATATTCGATTCATGTCTACTATACTAAGTATATTTGTAAAATGAATTAGTGCCTAATGGCTTGGAACTGTATAAGACAGTGTAGAAACACTGTACAATAATGTAAAGTAATTGATAGTAAAGGAAGCCAACCTGAAAGAATAGTTAGGTTAGGTCTAGATGGAAAAACATATTTCTCTTTTCAAACTATAGCACTATATTACACTTCACACATGGTTGAATTTTCAGAGATGTTCCTTTATCATTAGAAGAGACACATTGAAAACACACAAACAAACAAGGATAGGCTATGGAACTACATGTTTCTAGCATGTCTATTTAGAAACATGTAGTTCCATAGCCCAAGCATATTTGTGTATTACATCAGTGTATTTTATGTTGCCAGGCACAGCAAGTTCGAACAATGTATGCAGATTGGCGAATGATTCGAGATTTGAAAAGAAGGAAAATGGTCGAACAATATGCTATAGAAAGACTCAGGATTAATTCTTTAAGGAAGAATGATATTTTACCTCCTGAATTACGGGTATGTAGATTTATCTAAACTATATTTATGTTATGTGCTAGGGATACCTTTAGAAGTGAAAAAACATAACAGTAATATACTGGACCAGACCCTTTGAAAGGTAGGTGCAAGGGGTACATCACACCTGCACCTGTAGATCCAAAAGGGGACTGAGAATTTCCTGGGATCTCAGAAAATGTTTGCATATATTGAAGACTATCATTCACATTTCCACTACTAGTAGTGTTACATACCAAATTATTAATACTCTATTTGTATAATATTTTTTGTCTTAATGCTTTTTTACTTTTTTTAGATATAAAAGTATAAATTTTATCTCACTTTCTGCCTCATTTCTTTCCTTTCTTTTAGATAGGATTAATTAAGTAATGGAAGGGGAAGCCGAAAAGCTCTATATTCCCTGATAAAATTCCTCTTAAAGGCCCTGTACTGAACAGTGTTGAAGTTCGAATCTCAGCCTGTGTGGCCTATTATTTGGTCATCTCAGTTTGTCCATGGGTTTTAATTAACACTAGTCCTATTCTGGTAACAATAAGTTGTCATTCACTGGGAAATGAATCCTAGTCTCTTGGCTCAAAGTCAAGCACATTTTATGTTGTAACACACTTCAATAATAATATATTGCAATCAAGTATAAATTTGTGACTTACTATTGAGAATGACTTACATCATTTGGCATGAATACTAAGATGTGAACCTCGTTTGGTTTGATGATGACGAGGGTGACATGATTTAAATCTTGGTTGGGTGTACTCACCCTTACACAAATACAGGTTCATTTCCTCTCAAATTCTATCTTTCTCATCCTGACCCCATTACTGTAAATATATAGAGCACAGATTGTTAGTAGTATGTGGTGCACAAAAATATCGACAATGATTTTGAAAACCATCCTTATAATGATCAACTGTTTATACAAAAGATTGATAGTTTATTTTTCCCAAAGACTTAATGTTCATTTTGGCTTTTCATTTACATTATTGTAGGAGATAGCAGATAAGGAAATTGCATCATTTCCTCTCAACTCGTGCCCTACACGCATTCATAGCCGATGTGCACTGACATCAAGATCACGAGGGCTGGTCAAGCGATGGCGACTCAGTCGCATTGTCTGGAGGCACTATGCGGATTACAATAAGTTGAGTGGTGTACAGAGGGCCATGTGGTGATTGAACATGTAATGTTTAATGCAGTGCATCAATTATCTTCTATTGTACAGAGAAAATATGTTTTTCAAACATGTTGTACCACTAGAACTTTGTATAATACTTTAAATTAGTTTTAATGATTTATTTGAAAGCTGTGTAACTTAAAAAAAAACACTTGAATTTAACTGATGGGATAAAATTATTTTTCAAACTAATTGCTTGTTAATATTACAAAAGAATGGATCCTCCATCAGCAATGAAGAAGTCATGGTTTGAATCTCGGCTGAGTATAGAAAATGGCTTTCCATATGTGAATTGAATTAATACTGACATTTTACCAACCCCTTCCACACTAATGCAGTTGTAATTCTATGTATTTTTAAATAAAAAACCCACAAGTATCCATTACTTAGTGGTAGGGTTTATAATATGCTTTAGGAGACCATAGTTTTGTAATACAGGGTTCCTACGCTCTGGAAAGTCAGGGAAAGTCAGGGAAAAAAATAATAGTCAGGGAAAGTCAGGGAAGCTTTAAAAAGGTCAGGGAAAGTCAGGGAAATGACAATTCATGTCTTCATGTCACACTTAGAAAAAACAAAGAAAATATTTTTTCTATTTACTGCGTCATAAGCCACTGCCCCAATGAAGAAAGCTGAGGGGCACTTACCATGCTCAAACTTGCCCTAACACAAGTTTTGGTAGCATTTTATTTCAGAATGTGAACGCAGAGGTCTCCTAGCCTGCACATGACAATTCTTTTAACTTTAGTGATCACTTGTTTTTGTTCTTGTTCAAGGTTTGTCATCGTTATAGTTTGATACAGTGCACCAGGACTGATTAGACTACACCAGCAATGTCTAACAAAAAAACCGTTTTTAACCAGCTCTGGCTAAGCCCAGACCATTTTCCTGAATTCTCATACTGGATAAGTGGTGTTGAAAGTAATAAGCTGCAGGCATTTTGTAAAGTGTGCAAAAAAATTATAAACTTAAGTAATATGGGAAAGCAAGCATTAGCTTCCCATGCAAAAGGACCAACTCATATCAAAACTCTTGAAACTTTGACAAATCAACGCTCTCTGTTGACTTTTTTTTCAAAAAAGTCAAGTGATTCAGGTTCATCGAGCTCCCCAGTTTCAAGAGAATCTCTGGCACACAAAGACATTCTACCTAGTGATGATTCTGCTGGTTGCTCGAAGAGTTTTTCTGTTTCATCGAAAATCGTAACGTCGCAGAAGGAAGCTGTTGCTAAAAGTGAAATTAGTGTAGTGCCTCAAAGAAACCATAACACTTTTGTTATAAAAGATGATATAACTAAGGAGGAAGTCATTTGGGCTATGCAAGTTGTTGACAAAAAAATGTCTTTCAATTCGTGCAATAATTTAAGTACAATTTTTCAATTGATGTTTCCCGAGTGTTCCATTGCCAATGCCTTTACCCTTGGTGGAGACAAGGCTGCATACTTCATTGTGCATGGCTTGGCTCCATTCTTTCATAATAATTTACTGGACCGCCTAAAATCATGTAACAACTTTGTAATTTGTTTTGATGAGGCATTGAATAAAGTTATTCAAAGAGGACAGATGGACATTGTAATTAGATTCTGGGACAAGGAAAATCATAAAGTCATCAGTCGTTACTTAAACAGTGTGTTTTTCGATAGGAGCACTGCTAAAGAATTACTGAAGCATTTTCTGGATGGTATTTCTCCTCTTCCACTCTCTAAGTTGATACAAGTGTCAATGGATGGCCCAAATGTCAATTTAAAGTTTATAACACTTCTTCAGGAACACCTCAAATCTGTAACAGACAATGAAGTATGTAGTTTGCTAAATCTGGGAACATGTGGGCTTCATGTTGTTCATGGTTCCTTGAGAACAGGAGTAGAGTCTGTTGATTGGGATATAAGTAGCTTATTACGTCACATGTACTACCTGTTCACTGACTCTCCAGCTCGTCGAGCATTGTTCACCCAGTTGACAGGGTGTACAACTTTTCCATTGAAGTTCTGTGGTGTGCGTTGGTTAGAGAATGCGAAGTGCTTTCAAAGGGCATTACAAATTTGGGACCATGTTATTAAGTTTCTCAAAGAAGCAAAACTTCCTAAAACAAAACCTGTAGAGACACTGAAAAGAGCAGCCTGTGATCCATTCCTAAAGTGTAAACTAGCGTTCTGCAAGACAATTGCAGATGAATGTCAGCCTTTCCTGCAACGGTTCCAGACATCAAAACCAATGACTCCATATCTTTTTGAAGCTGTAGAGAAACTTCTAAGATACCTTATGAATCGTTGTGTGAAACCTGATCTTATGAAGTGCACGGGTCCAAAGTTACTGTCTATTGACACAAAAAAATCAGAAAATTTGATCCTTAGCAAAAATATTGATATAGGATTTGCAACAAAACGTTTGTTAGGAGAAACTGCGATCACAGTAACAGAAAGACAAAAATTAGAATTTATACATGAGTGCCGCAGTATGTTAACCACCATGATTGCAAAACTACAAGAAAAAAGTCCCTTAAAACAGAAAGCTGTGAGAGGTTTGTCTTCATTGGATCCTTGTGTTATTCAACATTCACCTCAACTGGCCCAGAAGAGATTTTCTTTTCTTTTGGAGGAACTCAACCATGCCAACATCATAAATGATGTTCTGGCTGAAAATGCCAAGAAAGAATACTTGCATTTTTGCAACCTCAAAAAATCTGAGCTTCAAGAAATATTTCGTCCTTGTGATCAGTTTAGTGATGAAGTAGGACTTGACACTATTTATGGTAGCTTTCTAATAGGAGAAGCAAACTACAAACATCTTTGGGAAGTAATAAAGATTTGCCTTGTCTTGTCGCATGGGAATGCAACTGTTGAAGGTGGTTTTTCAGTCAATAAATCTTTACTGGTTGAAAACATGCATGAAAAGACAGTCATTGCACAGCGTCACATTCATGATGAGATACAAGAAGCAGGAGGGATTAAAAATATACACATTAGCAAAAAGATGTTGGATTACGTGAGAGGTGCTCGGAAACGCTATCATGAATACTTAGAGATGAAGAAGCAAGAAAAAAGTGAAAAAGACAAGAAGAAGGCAGAAAAGAGGAAATTAGATATACAAGTTAAAGATTTAGAAGGAGAAAGAAAAAAATTAATGATGGCAACTGAAGAGAAACGAGAAGCAATAGACGTGGAGTTGCAAGAACTGAAGAAGAAGCAAGCTTCACTTTATTAAATATAACATAGTTTCTTATTGTATGACTATAGTGATAATTTTAATAAAAATAAAATTGACTTGAGACATGAATAATATGAAAGCAGACAGAGTTCCTGTTGTAAGCTATTCAGTTCAGGAAATGTACAGTTTAGGTAAAATAAAACTGTAATGATACCAAACTCTTTAGTATGTTCTTAGTGGCCTGTTATTTAATACGTATTTCTGCACATGATACCAAAGGGAATCAAGTTTGTTACAAATTTTTGATAGGGATTATTTTTCCATCATTTTCCCTCAACTGATTGGCAAGATGTCTGCTTTCTTATTCTTCCATGAGTGGTGAGGCAAGGTCGGCTGTAAGGGGGGAGGAGGCCGAAATAAATTTATTTAAATTAATATTTTCACGTGTATAGTACCGTAAAGTTATAATGGAAATTTTATGAGAAATTGGTCAGGGAACTTGGGAAAATAGTCAGGGAAAAGTCAGGGAGAATATTTTTACAAATACTGTAGGAACCCTGTAATATATCCATCAGGATTTGTTAGATCAATTTATAATAATTTTTAGTTTAAATATTTATCTTTGTTTTGTGAACATTGTTTTACACAAATATATATTTTTGAAGACAAGTTTCAGGCTTATTTACCACAGCTAAATCACTCTTTTATACTGATGCATCATATATTTTAACAATCTTGTTTATACCCTTTAAGTGCCACAAACCAATCTGATCAGTTTATCTGCTATGGTTAAGGGTGTTCAAGTATTGGAACTTTTTGGAGAAATCCAGTTTTTGGCTTCAAATAACAAATTCTGACGATGTTTTAAATTATAATAATTTTTTTTAAAATAGTTTTAAGAGACATTTTGGCAAAAGGAATCTGATTCAAAGAAATTTCCAAAACTATTAATTGTAAATAGCAGATTTTTTTAAATTTGACATAATGACTTGCTATAGATGATACTCTAAAGAATACATTGTGATCACCTGTTTATTTAATTTAATATTAAATATTTCTGTTACTACATAGAAAAGTGATATTTTTATATTGTCATTTGTAATTATTTATTTGCTAATTATCTTACTGTTTAATGATTTTAAATATATTTTTAATATATTCTGTATTAGTTTGGAACCATTTAAAGTTTAATTTTGACCTTTATGAGGTCAAGTTTTTTAAATGTTTCGGAATCCATCTCGTATTCACAGCTTTAGTACATTACCTCGCTTAAGCCATTATTGCATATCATACCTTGTCCAGGAACTCGCATACTTTGGTGTAAATTTGAGGAAGTTTTTGTGCATTGACAAATACTTTCTAGTTTCCTTTTAAACATCCATTCAACATCCCCTAATCTCTTTCTTTCACAGGTTGGAAATTTTGAGTGAAAGAATGTTATTAGCAGACGGTGACAGCTTAAACAGAAGGATTAGTTACCCTCTTATCGTTGGTCTTGGAAAGAAGGGCTTGCGTGACGATTTTCGTAAAGTGTACCAGTAAACTTGTTTAACACGATTTTTGAAAACTTTTTTGTTACTCTATTACTGATTGCGATAAGTGTTCAATTTTCATCATCTTAGTGTTAAAAATTTAAGGCGCTTGTTAAGATTTATTATGGGGAGGCAAATTTATACGAAGTTATCTACCTGACCTAAGAAACAAGCTAGCTACCATCCGTTTTTTAAAACTCCCATTGTTTGTGGCTTGTTAGTGTTGGTTAGTGCTGCAAATGTAAAGTATTATCCACTCGTAATAGATCGTTAGACTGGCTGGATAACGTGATTCAAACTTACTAAGAAAAAATACAGCAACAAGGTTTGAGAAAAACCCCTTTCCTACTTACACACTTATGAACGATTTCTTTTAGGTGAATAAGTTTTTACTAACTTAGCCATTCTGACTTAGAAACAAGATAGCATTCCTACCAACGCTCACGTATACTTATATATTTGGAAATGGCTAAAAAAAAAAAAAACCAAGCCGAGCTTGCAAGAGAAATAAAAAAGGCAAAAAATATGTCTGCTATAAGGTTCCTTTATGTACATGTTTAATTCGAATTTTCTACCACACTCGCTTTGAAATTACGTATGTTTACAATTTTCATGGGTTTTAGGGGTGGCCCAACTACTTCCTTGCCAAATTTTAATGCTTTACCATACCAACAAGTGTTTTTAAAAAGTATAGAAAATCTAAAGGGTCCCAAACCCCCTTTCCAGTCCTTCATTTTGAAATTTAAAAATGGCCAGTTCTTTATGGCCGTTGGGAGGGGGTAAAAGAGACTTTATATCTACCTCACAAATTTCAATTTTCAGCCAAACTGATAATTAGTTTTTTTTTTTTTTTTTTTTTTAATTTTGAAAACTCTTATTTCACATTTTCACTTAGTAATTTCAAATATATAGTTCTTATTTATCTATTTTGTTTAATCCTTCTACATTCCTAGCAAATTTAAATTTTATACCTTTCTTTAAACTTTTTCTCTTTATATCCCCATCCCACCCATCACATCTTTCCCAGAGTCCCATTAAAAAAAATCAGACTTTAATTGTTATTTGTAGTGATCTCTCTAACAGTTATGGTAAATTCCATCCCGTTTTCATATTTTTATGTAAAATCTGTTCGAACCATTAAAAATTATTATGTAAATTCCTTGCCGTCATTATAAGGGTGCTATGTAAATTGCGTCCCATAATTATGCTTTTACATATATTATTTATGTTATGTTAACACATAAACATTAAAAATATGTAGTTATTAAATTTGGAAGGTTAAGTTGGGGGTCACACATGGTATAAAGTCCCTTATCAGTTGATTGATCACAGTTGGTCCTCAACCCCCCAAACTATAGTTAGATTTTTTTTATTGTTTATATTGTATTTCAAATGTTGTTTGCATTTAAAATGGGACGGAATTTACACCATCTTATGCCAATTATGGGACTGAATTTACAGTATCTAATGAAAATGGCGGTTGAGAATTAACACAGGAGCTTAGAGTAATAAAATCTTTTGGACGGAATTTACATCAACTCTTTTATGCAGCCTGTCAAATTACCACTTTATACCTTACCAAATTTATACCAATTTATAACTTTATTTATAGTCTCCCTACGCCCATCGGTTCTTGGGTTCCATTTTGAAATTTTGGATTTATAGACATTTCAGATTATATGATATAATCCCTCTACCTGCCTACCAAATTTCAGCTTTACAGCTCATCTAGATAAGTGGCTAGTATTTTTATGGCTACACATACACACTTTTTGCATTAGGATAGGCCAATATAGATTTCAATGTTACACTCATTTCCCATTCCGTTTAGATATGGATGAGTAAGGCCAAATTATATAAATAGTATACACATTTGCATGGAGGGAGAGTGGGAAGTTATTTAGGAAAAAATTCCTTTCACTATTCCGAGCCGAAATTCAAACTGTGACCTTATCATCAAAGGCAAACCAAATTAGACATTATTTACGCTTATTCTGTGTGCCCACCTATGTCGGTGACAATTATCATTTGACAGTGTAACATGTGCAGTGTAAGTGTGTAACATATCAATATGAACACTTTTTACACTCTCACAACGGTGTCAAATGTGTGTTCCTGACAGTGAATAACTACAGTGAAATCTCCCTTAAAGGACACCTTTGAATAGCAGATTCTTCTTTATAATTTTTCCAGCAAAACATAGGCTCTTACAATGAAACAACTTCCTTGGCCTCCTAGAGCTTAAGCTTGCCTCCACATATTGAAAAACATTAAATAAGCAAATTCTGTTTACATCATTCGAATGAACATATGATCACTAACGTAGGTGATTAAAATGCTGTAGACAGAAATTGGTTACATTATTTTTTCAATTGGGGAGGTCCAGCTTGAGCTCAAGTAGCCCCACCACAATATTAGATAAAATGGATAATTTTTTAGCATAAATGTTCATCTTTAGGCAAATATGAACACAAACTAAGCACAAATGATTCATGCAAACAAAATATTGTCACATTAATTTTTTTCAAAATGTGGTGGGCCAATTTGAGGTAATGTTTTCTTCAAGTTACGGAATAGGTAAAGCTCATGTTGGTCTCCCACATGAAATCTTCTCTACAATGCCTAATTTTAGAGCACAAATATCAATCTTCGGGCGCATATTAGCATAAAAGGAGCACAATTAAATGGAACAAACACAATTTTATTATGTAGTGTTTCTAATGGCTGGCTAACTTTAGCTCAAGTTTGCCCACCCTATTAAATATTCTCTGAAATGCCTAATTTAACAACACAAATTTAATGTTCATGTTTGAGCACATATGAGCACAAATCAAGAACAAAAGAATGAACAATTCTGAGATATGGCGGGCCAACTTAAGTTACGTTAATGAACAGTATTTTACTGTATGAATGTCAGTAATGCCATTGTCTCGCATAAAATGTGAGCAGTCCTTCCCCCTCTAGTGAATGTTTATAAAATAGCCTACATACTATGTATAGTAACATTCACAACCTTAGTTTACTTAGATGACAGCTCAAAAAGCTACTAGAAATAATTCATAATGAAGCCCTATGTCAACAGCTAACAGCCGTCACTTTGGATAACTGTAATGAAAACATATGGTAATGTATGAATGTGATAGTTAACCACAGTAATTTAGGCCAATATTATTTATATATTTATTTGAGGCCAGGCACAAAGGTTGTCTATTGTTTTATCTCACTTTAAAAAAAATCCATGGCACTTTCACTAAAGGTCTAATGAATATAGCTTCAAACTGGTGACCGACAAATTTAAACTATGTGATTGATCATGATGGAAACCAAGTTATTTACAATGGACACCCACGCATTGGATAAAAATATTTTATTCAGTTAAATTTTTCAAAATATGATAAAATAATCATAAAATAATTTATCATATAATTAAAAAAAGACAAGTATCTTCTCTTTTCCAAGTAAATACGATGCCTGTATTTTTAAATAGTATTAATATATGCACTATATTACACATTATTGTTAACATTCCAAAACAAAAAATAAGTACTTTAAATTATGTTTAGAATATTGTTTCGGATTGAGTAAAAAGAAATTATTAAAAGTAATGAAATAGTGTGAGAAAACTTAAGTTTACGTTATTTTAAATGTAAAATATAACATGTAATTAAAAAACTTAATATTCATAACAAAACAATGATATTTGACAAGTGTTGGTGACCCAAAACCTAAACATATGATTTTTGAACTGTCATCCAGGTAAAAACCTATCATGGACAGACTAGTAATGAACACAGGAATTCAAGATCGTACCTCCCACCCCTTCCTGTCCATCAGTGGGGGTTGTTACAACTGTTTAAGCCACGTTTATTGTAACACAACATGTTGGCCAACACGATCCCAATAAGTCTGCAATGATGATTCGACTGCTGTGGGTCTCTTTGTGACTATTATAGAAATAGTTATTATTCGTGTGCTGATATAATTAATCGGCAAATAAAATGCATGTTATAATAAATTTAAATTAAATATATAAACATTATTTCAATTACTACAATTTAGTTTTTTTTTGTCATTGCTGTGCTAGAAAGTTTCAGTGAAACCAGCTAGCCTTAAAGAGATCTAGTAACAAGATACCTGAGTTTATCCCCCTCTTGCTCCACAAATCTACTTCCTCCTTGCCATTAGGGGGGGGGGAAAGAAAGAGAAATAAAAGACGTTGGCTTCTCACAAAATGTCAAAGGGAGATTAAGATATTTAGCAGGAAAAAGGACTTATGTACATATTTTTGAAGATGTGACAACATGCCAGTGCTAAGTGTCATAGATCCACCTTGAGTAGAAAACTTATTCCAACTGACGATAAAAGCATTTGCGCTCGGGTATAGCCTGAGAGGAAGTGGAGGGGAGGTTATTTTACCCCATTCTATCATAATTGGTCACTTAGAATTGAATTTTTGAAGTCAATTTTTTCAATCACTGGAATACCCTTAAACGTGTCATGAGGTGGTCTGATTGACTTTCGAGCTAGTTCTGGTGTTATTTGATAAGACAGGGTAGTAGTTTGATTTCAGTAGAACGAGAACATCCTCCTATATTAAAGAACATTATACGCAGATAAAAATTTCTATTATATTATGAAAAATCGCTTCATAAATAAGAGTTTGGTGATTTTTCTTCAACAATCTTGTGAAAATTAATAAATATCCTTGGCAATCACAAGGTGTGGCACTAAATGGGTTAGTACTTTCCAGTGCAATACTGTTGTGTGTTGTCATGAAACATTATAATTTACAACTTAAGTACTAGGCTTGAATTACATAAGAATTGAATATTGAATACTTGTTAAATATTTGATCCCGACCTCTAATAGTTTTTTGTTTTACATTCTATGGCTTTAAAAATAATGTGAAGAGTTAACTTTCAAGTTCCTTGTATTAAGGTTATTGCAACAAATAACTTATGGTCATTAAATTATTGGCAACATTAATGTAGTAAACTATGCATTGTATTTGTAATTCTGCAATTAATATGTTGTATCCTAAATCCTAAACTAGAAATAAACTTTGATATAATTGCAACGAATACTCTTATTAATACAATTCGGCAATATATTGTAACACTCCTAAGTGTATTGTCTTTGGCTGCCAACAAATAAATGGAAGCAAATCTAGATCATAAACTATATTTTAAATTTACTACTGGCATGTCTCTACATGCTTCCCCAGCTCTTAAAATGAATATGCATTTTACAAATATTCTATATATTATAGTTCTATTTAGTGTTTTAATCTTGCATTCTAAATTATTTGCTGCCTTGGTAAATATGGGTTTGTCCCACGTGCTCCCTCTGGGTGTGTCAAAAGGACTTTATTTAGGAAATAAAATATTTTCAAAGAAAAACCACCACATCCCCGACCTAGATTTCATTCTAGCGGAACCCATCAGGAGGAAGTGTAAATCACGCAACTTAACTTCTTAAAAATGGAAACCAAAAACAAAACAAAAAAAAATTATTATATCCTGAAAATTGAAAAATGACACCTGGACACGGGAATCGAACCCGGGACCTTCGGCTTAGTACGCCACTGCTCTTACCACTGAGCTATCCAGGATTCGTCCCGTGCCCATGGTCATTCTTCACTCATATTTTAAGGCAGAGTCTATGATGGATATGATATCTAAGAGGTGCTATCCTCACCAAAATGCATAGATGATAGCTTCGGCTATCTGATTCATTAAAAATATATTAGTTATGAATGATAGGACACATAGATAGGAACATGTAAAAGGAATAACATAAAGAACAAACGCAGGAAACGGACAATGGATGTGAATATGAAATATATATCTAGAAGAAAAACCTCTTTTCACTTTATGATGTACATGTTCCTATCATTATTTACCAATTTACTTTATCTCCCTTTTGTTTTTTTGTTTCCTCATTTAGAAAGTTGTGTTGTGTGTTTCACACACCCTACTATGAATTTCGATAGAAACCTTGGACGGGGGTATTGGGCAGTAAACATTGATTTTCTCCAAAAGGCAACCATACCTCTTTGTCAATTGGCAGACATGTAGTGTTAACTGTGTTCTTTATTTAATTGTAAAAGCCATTTTGTGTTTGTTCCTTGTTATATATTTCTATCCATTTTTCTTGTAACTTACAAATATAACAAAATGTACTTTATAAAACGAAAAGAGGTTTATCTGGTATATTATAAATATATTTTAAAAGAAAAGGTATTCGATTTTAAAATCGCATAGAGAAAAATATCAAACAAATTAAATATAAAATGAATGTGTGCGTTTCTTTCAAATGAGTCACACAAACAACGGGTTCTTTTTCTATTATATCTCTCTATAGCAAGCTATTCATTAACTGAAGTCTCTCTTCAACTCCTGTATACTTTTTCGTGCACCCCAAATACTCTGTAGTCGAGTGTTCACGCCTTTGCTCCAATTATCATTCATCTACTGAGACGACTCAAAAGATCAGGAGCAATTACTAATCCAGGAGAGCAAATTTATATTTTAGCCATACCAAAGTATAGTAATTGTTTTGCTAAAATTGAAGTCAGAGTAGTTGTTTTAAGGAGGAGCAGTTGCTTACATACTTTGCTTGCATATATGGATTAATAAGAATAAACAATATCCTCTTTAGTCATACCACCATTGCCTTGGAAATGTGAATGTAAAAATGCAAGCCACTGTGTAGACTGACCTGTTAGTGATTTAAGTTTTAACATTAATTAATAAGTGAGGACAGTTTAATGTTTCATTTGATCTAAGTTAAAATAATCGAGCTACCCTCAATTTATTTTAGTGGTCAAATGATCATAAGGTGTATGTGAATGGTGATTTTTTGATTACGAATATTTTTGAATCGAATAGTGCTTGGGTTCCCAAACTTTTTAGATCGAAGAAGCCCTTACACCATAAAAAAAATGCATGCTGGAGCCCTCTTAAAAATGTTTGAGCTAATATTATGAACATTTAAATCTTACAAGTCTTAGAGCTTAATACTTGAATAAATATTAAAATAAAAAATACATTTCACATATACTTACCTGTGCTAAAAGTTCCACTTGCAAAATGAATAAATTTAAACTGGTATGTATTAATTTATTAGTGGCTTTTATAGGCTCTCTTTTGATCACAAAGTGCTTCAGTATTCAAGTTATTGTTGTTACCTGTAAGTGCAAATCATTTTCTCTCTTTAGCCTTTTTTTCCTAAATTTGGTTTCTCTGGTGGTATAAAATTAAAAATGTTTGCTCATAAATAAATGTTATGGTGTAGCGCTTACAAAATTTATGTTTGATCACTTATTACATGGATATTTCAATCAAATGTTTTTTTAACTTGTTCCCACTGAAATTTGGTTTTTAAACTATAAATTTATAATAAATTATTCTTTCTCTTTTGAATACAAATCTCTTGACACTGACAGATGTATTTTATTTAGATTTAAAAAAAATTTGGCAATATTGATGCTATTATATCTGTAAAAAACAAAGCATCCTTTAAAATAGCTTCACAAAGCCTTTGCTAACTATGGTGGAGCCCAGGGGTGTATCCAGGGTGGGGGAATCTTAAGACGAAAACTCAGGGAGTAGTTTTTTTTTAAAATTAGCACCGCGTCTTACTACCTACTCGGGTTATACGCCTATGTACTAATTACTCTACTTAAATCTATAACAGACACAACATCCAGCCCCCGGCCGTTAATTTATTCACTGTGAAATGGGAAAACAACATTTCATCAATTATAAATTTTTCGGCCATGTGGGGAATCGAACCCGAGATCTTTAGCTCCGAAGGCAGATACTCTACCGACTGAGCTGATGTTTAAATCATGGATATCAGAGAAGATTTCCTCACATTCGTCCCAGTTTATGATATGCCTGGTGCTGGTATTGCTGATACAATAAAATTACAAATTTCACGTTTTGGACTTGATCTTCAGAATGTGTGAGGCCAAGGCTACGATGTAGCCTCAGAAATACTAACAGTTAAATAGAAATAAAATCGAAACCAACATAAGTATTTTACACCTTCTTTAATTATTTTCTGGTTCATCACTTTTTTATCCAAGTTGGTTTGCGCATTAATGCTGAGTGTCTCTCTTAGAAACATGAGCGAATATAATATTTAATAATATATTCATTTTTTTAATGTCCTATCTGCTCTCAGTGTATTTATTCTCCTCTTATTTTATAACTTTATAACCTTGTATGCCTGCCTTTGTCCTCGAGGACAAAAAGTGGCTACATTGAAAAATGTTGCCCACCCTCTGGACTAGACTCCTGATAACAGGAACATCAAAACTCAAAATTCCAGTTGGGTGGTTTTTCCTAAATGGTTTTCTACACAAATATGGGTGGACAACTACACATCCTCTAAATTCAACTTTCCTCATCCGTAACTCATTAACTTAGTTAATATATATGTGTATAACCTGAACAGATCGACACGATACTAAACAAAATAAAAATAAAGCCTCAACTGTTATTTAATTAAATTCCTTCAAGATAGTCTTGTGAATATTATGTAACATGCTAATTACTCATTATTGTAGCACATACACTCATAATACCCTACTTATAAGATTCACTATAAATCCAAGAACTAATAAATTCAGGGTGAAATCATGCTGCTGGAAATGGCAAAGCTCAAGGAAACCTGGCCCAATGGACTGCTACGTTCCCAGAGGAAGTTCTCTACACACATACGCCTTGCTCGCTTGCAAAACTCAACTATTATGACTGCCAGCTCCTCAATGTTGTCATCAGCGGCCGTCTACAAGCGCAGGGCATCTTGTATAAAACCAACACCCCTCGTTTCATATTTTGCATTCTATTCTAATGACTCGTAGCAACATCCTCAGAGGTCATCTAGGACTAGTAGACGTACAAGTGGTGGTCATGATTGACTTGTCGCGCCTCCTTGCCGCTGATAAATTAATATGAGACTATTTGATTTAATATCTTGTATTTTTGTTAGGGTCTTCGAAGACAGCTATGTCTATATGACAGTTTTGAATGTCAGAGTTTCTGATCTGTTTTTCTATGTTCCTAAGACATACAGTAACCCGTGGCTTCTATGGTGCTGACTGACAGCTCACAGCTGACTGCTTTGATAGGTTACTAGACCAAATTATGGATCCCTACGCCGAACCATATGATCTGCAAAAAACATGTTTATCAGCTGTCATTCAGCACCAAAGAAGCCATGGGGCTACTGTAGTTTTGAATGTCACATAAGACATCCTGGACTCATATTTAGTTCCAACATCGATCCCGGCTTCACTCTCGAAAAAGACTTAGGGTGGTATGCAAAAACATTAGTGAATGTTTAGTAGACCGATAGTGTGGTCCCGAGCACACTAAGGATCCACCTTTTAACCTACGATGACGCAAGCAAACCCACACTGAACCGTAATATTCTAACGGCCGTCCTCAACAATAGATAACCAATGCCCAGGGGCATGACTAGACCTTTAGTTTCATAACCACATATGAAATTACCTAACTTATCATACCGAAGAATGCTAGTGAGAGAGGGAAGAACAAGTATCTCAGATAACAGTAGTTTATTTAATTTCCCAAGAAAAATGAGAATAACAATAGATATAAATATATAAACAATCATCAAGTATGTAACATCTTTACAATTTTATTCCATGGCCTCATACAACGAGCACCAAATTTAAAAGCGAACATCTACGCTTGATATGGAAGGCAACAGTTAGGCGTGAAAACTAAACAATTAAACCTCAGCCGCACCTCGTACTGTTCAATACGACAATTACTAAAATATAACCTCTATACATTTCTAATAATACCTCATCAGTCCCAAAAAAGGGGGAGTATATGATTAAACCTGACATATTTCCTGATGATGGTGTTAGACAACCCATGCATTTGATTGGCCTACACCTCTCGTTTACAATCACAACTTGGTTGCTATGACAACTTCCTTTTACCCCTATGGTGCACTGACGGCGGCAGGTAATTCATGTTCAAAGATGAACATCAAAAATAACCTAACCAGAACTATTCTCATACAATAAACTTTAAATATAAACCTTGCAAGGTGTTTCATTAAGTTAAAGTTCATAGACAAGGTAAAATTATGAATGACATAATGTATAAGTCTTAAGTTCTGAACCAAAACCCATTAACCTTTGAAAATAATTAACAAAAGCAGGTTTTTTTTTAGAGATAATGCCCATAAATATAAGTGCACAAAAATAACATCATAAATAGTATACAAAAAACATAATATGATACTAGCAAAGTTTACGTGATTTTAAATTTATTATGCCCAAAGTTTTTACGTTCAATCATGCCGGACATATAGCAAAGTTCACAGTTAAAGATTTAGATCTATTGTAATTTAAATCAACACAAACGCCAAACGAAGTAAAGTCGTAATGTTTCTCTAAAATATTAAATCTGAAAAGTCTTAAGTCCAATTACTTTATGCATACTGCTAAGTGCAAAGTTTTAAGTTATATGTAGGCAAATATTTGAAGACGCAACCAAATGCCAGTATGAGAGTTTAAAGTCCATTCATCATGGAAAGTCACTAAAGCGCAAGTTTGAAAGATCAAGTCTATTCATTATGAAATAACAACCAAGTGCCAAAAGGATTTTAGAAACGTTAAAGATTTCATCTAATATGAATTTAGCTTACATAGTTAATTTTGAAGCGTTCGCCAGTTCAAGCGAATTCCTACTGCAGCCCAAGAGTGGCATATAATTCACACGATCCTTCTTTTAAACCAAAACACAGCTTGCAGAACATGGAACCATGGGAAGACTTGGGGGGGGAGGAGGAGGAACCAAAGAGCATAGACAGGGAGTAGAATGTTCGATAAGCGTCTAGATGATAGAAGCCGGGTCGTGGAACTGGCGGAGTGTTTCTTCTTTTCCACCTAAGGTCTTTGGCTCTGGCGAATCGTCTTGAAGCACCTTGGTGGGAGTGTCTCAGTTTATCGAGGTCCGTTGGGTTGATCAGGTGCGTGTGTATAAGTGGGCCGGGCGTGTTTACACTGGAGTTGGCTGCATACAGCATCAATAGAATAGGATAAGTCCGCAGCTTTCTGTATTTTTGTAGTTAGCCAGCGGCTAATGCTACAACACTAATGTCAACAAAGCATCCACCTATTTTAAGTTCTTGCATTCGGCCCTTGATGGCCAATGAAGCGGATATCGGGGTTCGAATACCTGTCAGGTGTACTCAAGAGTGGCTTTTCCTAAATGGTTTTATACTCTCTATGTTAATAAGAAGAAAGATTACCTCTAAAATTCTACCTTACTCATTTCTACTCCAATAGATGAATATAATAAAAAATTTATTAGAATAACTACAACTTGACTATATCACCCTACAAAATGTATACTAAAACAGGTAGCATTAAAAAAATTTACCAGAATTTGCATGGAAGGAGAGCAGGAAACCATTTATGAAAAGCAACCTTCAGTAGACATGACTGGTATTCAAAATCCCTCCCCCAACACCGGCCGTCCAGTCTACTGAATGTGACAATTTAGACAATGCGGCAACTGTAGTGGGTGTATAAATAGTTGTTTTTATATATACACACACTAGATTTATCAGAAGGGAAAAGGTATAGGCTTAAATACACCTATATTTTGAAAATAATTAATGGTATTTGAAGATTTACTTTTCATAACATGCTGCTGGTACGAAGAAATAACACTATCGATGGACTCCTCAAACTTGCTTTGAGATAAATCCTGTACTTTTGCTTGTTTCCATTTCACTATTGAAACTCTTCACTGTTTTTTTTCTGGATATTACTTTTTATAAGCAAGCAATGAACAAGTCTCCTATTTTTAAAGAAATGGTTTTGTACAAACACAAGCGATTATCCACAGCCTATGTTAAAGAATGTGAAATAGGAATCTAAATTATACTCAAACTCAACTATACAGGTAAATTAAGGCCGCTTTGATTGATAGCTGTTATCCAACTAAATGCATCTGAAGGGGTCAGTAGATTGGACAAATCTTAACATGTCAATGTAACGCACATGAAAATAAGTTTTCGAATGTGCTTGGCGTTCGTAGTCTCAGGCAGACAATGCCACCTAAGTGCATTTGAAATATTGATAAATAAAAAGCGCTAATACTTGCATTTTCAATGCCACAGATATTCAGAAGATATCAATAAGTATGTTTATCAAAGGTGAAAACATGAACAATAATATTATTTTCGAACATTAATTTGAGAAGATCTATGTTATGTAACCCTTTATGTACCCCACCTGCCCCCCATGTAGACATTAGAGCCCCCCCCCCCCCTTCAAAGTGTTATATGGTTTATGAACAAGCCCTAGTACGGTTCCTCCTAAGACTCCATTCAATCCAGATTGCTTTCCAGTGAAGAATCACATCCAAAATGTTTCTCTTCTCACCCATTCTTCTTAGGACTTTTTCATTTGTCTGTCTGTCCACCTGATCTCAAGAATTCTCCATTTCAAAGCTCTCCAAATATTTCTTTTCAATCTTCCTAAGAGTGATTTGAGTCCAACAATATATTAGGGCTGGACACTCACAACCACCATCAAGATTAATTAGTCATATTTTTAGAATCTTAGCTCAACAAAGATTCCTTTATTCAAGTGCTTATTCCCAGCAGCAATAATTCTAGACACTAGTTTCTTGCAGATCAGAGGTAGTGGCTGTTAAAAGAACAATAAATCCCCGCCCAACAATCAAAACACAAAAAATCAAACCATGATTCATTTTGATTATCCATGAAATGCAGAAGATACATCACAAAGTTAAAATTCTTAAAGCCACCAAGACATAATTGTATCCCTGTAAATTTTGTTTAAGACTGCATACCATATTTGTATTTTCAAATATATATGATGCTCCTTGATTTTTGTGAAAGATAAAATGTAAAACGCTTGACTTTAGTTGAGATTATGACTATTTGCTTTGCTCAAATCCAAGAACTTGCTCCCATAAATAGTAAACTCACATAAGTGTGAATGTTATTTTTACCTTAAGATTAAGAGATTCAAAACAACAGAGTAAAATAATATTTGTTTTATTTGTCAATTATTTTATAACAAGCACATTAGAACTGTACACAAGTATAAAATCCGTGGAATGAAGAACTAGTCGAACAGACCTGAAAGCAGAATACAATGCAATTATATAAAAAAAAAAAAAAGTAAATTGGACTATGATATACAAAAGATTAAGATAAAAGACAGAAGGCAGAACCAACCAATTTACTCAAAATTATCCCAAATGGTTAGGAATTAATGAAGATTTACATTTATTCCCCAAAAATTATTACAAATTCTAATGCCAGTGTTTAGTATTATCACCCGGGAATGCTTTAAAAATTATTTAGTTCACCTTGTCAGGAATATTATAAGACTTTATTTTAACATGTTTTCATAACATAAAATGATGAACACTTCCCCAGTAAATAATTTCCCATGGGAATCTTTTTTCCCCCTCCAGTTTAGGGCTCTATTTATTTTTCATAGCATGTTTGCATACTGAGCTAAGGATCCCACGTTCGATTCCCTGCATGGCCAAAAAAATTATCACTGGTAAAATGTGGGTTTACCCTTTCACATTGATAAATTAACAGCTAAGGAGTGACGATGTTATGCCTGTCCTGGTCTTAAGATAGATTATAAGGCATATGAAGCTACGACAGGCCTAGCATGCCAGTAGTGGAAAATACTCGTATATGGCTTGAATAAAAAAGTGCCACAGGCTGGAGACAATAATAGATGCAAACAATTATAATTTATAATACCAGTTCAAACATTAGATTTCATGAAAAAAATATTTAGCTTACTCTCTTCCATTTTATTAATAATGTTTGAATTGTGAATTTTCAATTTGAAAACTAAATAAACTTAAGCTTAGTGCTACTATTATTCTTGCATAGCATTAATTTACTATTTTTAGTTTAAGTATAGAATTTTTAAAACTCCAAGATGAACTTATTAGAAACTCCGCAGTCTTATAATCTCAATAAGCACTTGGTTTATACCATTATTTAAAGTCTATGAATCTATAATTTTCTCAAAATGTTTACACAGGTGATAACTAATGAAGGCCCTTTATGTGGTCATCAAACTCACCAAAGCCCATGTCATCATCACTCTCTTCATCTGATTCTTCTTTCTTTTTCTCTTCCTTCTTCTCCGCTGGGGCAGCTGCCGCGGTTGCTGCAGCTGCTGCTACGGGCGCTGAAATAATCACAACACATTTTCTCAAAAACAACCCTCGGCTAAAATAGTACACAAATATAGACAATATCCTGTTGGTTATAGATGTTACAACACGATTATTGCTGGCTAGTACAACACTAGCAGGTAAAACAGATGCAGGAGCCGTTCGTTACCACGACTGATTGATTTAATACTTAAATATGAATATTGAGGCTTGAGAACAAAACAATTTGTTGCATATGTTAAATTCTTTGTAGAGAAAAAAAAAGTTTAATATTAATGTTCAATAGGCTAAATTTTTCAAACCAAACTTTGTGAAATTTTGAAGCCAATCAGCACTTTTCACGGGCGTGGAAATGCAGAGCTATGGGAACAAACGGTTATCTTCAAGAATAGAAGCATGTTGATTAAGTTATACTTTTTATACACACACCTCTATAATTTTAACAGTGATTAAATATTGATATAATTGACATTTTTCAATAGAAAACTGATATTTCCAAACATATGATTTTTCCGCAAGACCTGTCCAGTTAACTAACACCACCTAAGGTTTCCGTGATCCATCTGTTCTTGTTGGCGAGGAAGGATACTTTGGTCAGTTGTGGAGCCGCGCCATGCCTTTCACCTCCCGCCCACCATCCCACAAAATAGGTTTTAGACTTGCACTCGACAGGGCCAAGGGCCTTATGAATGAGGTTTACTTGCAACTTTCTGCTGTGAAAGGTCTCAGCCTCCCTAGGGTTGTTGATAACTGAGAAAGAGAATGAGTTGGGTGGGGATATACAACTTTGGAAATGAGCTACAGCTTATTAGTTTCTCGGAAATACCTAAAATCTCTTTCATTTTTCTTGAGGATATTAATTCCACCTACTTGTTAACTTCTTGTAAAAGAAAAGAGTAATATTTATTTTTGATATTCTTTCATATCAATTTCTACAAATATAATCCATACTGAAAATAATGTGATGACAATAGGTAGGTATCAAAAGAATAGAAACAATTTTGGGGTGGTTACGAAACTAGTAAAGCATTATTCATTAAAATATTGAATTTAATGTAACAAACATGAATAATACTTTTTATTTTATAAATTTTGCTTAGCCATAACTAACCACAAACATACATGTTTGTTTAGAAAGTACAAATAATTCTAGCACACTATTAATGTAGCTTATTATTTATAATTAATCATAAATATGGCTTTTTTGTTTGATATTTCAAGTGATGACCGATTCACTTTGACATATCTACTGTCCGGTTTGATACTTTACCAAACGTAAAATCTTGCTAAAATCGAATGAACAACTGTATTTGTGTTTTTTCTTCTTCCAAATATGTACTCATGGTTTTAACCCATTTGAACTCAAAATGTCCATAAAATATATTTTAAAATTCATTGTAAAAAAAAAAAATTTCTTACAAATAGTTTGGGCCTATAACTAGTAGCTTTTTTCTATGAACACCTAAACATACCAAAAATAGCCACCAACACTCTAAATGTAACTACAATTGATGAGCCAAATCTAGTTTAGAAGAGATATACCTTTTATTTGTTCAAAATAATTGGTCATATTGGACCAAAAACAGCTCGTTTGGTCGAGTCACTTTAAATGTACCATATATATATATTAATTTTTACTCGGATCAATAGGCATGTGAACTAAATATTGGGTTCTGGTTACAGTGAGGTCAAGGTTCGAATGCCAGATAGGTTCAATGAGAGTGTGTTTCCTAAATTGTTTCCCACTTATTCTTCACGCAAATGTGGGCAAATTTAATTTAAATTCCATCTTTATTTCCAGCTACTCATTAAGCGTTATTAAATGCGGATAACCCAAGTGGTTGGAAAAATTGTATAAGATACTATTTTGATGCTCAAAGCTAAAAGTTTATAAAACAAAGTTTTGTGTCAGCCACATTAAATATGAAGGATTTTTTTAAAAACTTTTTGAGATTTATTCAGATTAATAAGAGCCACAAATAAAAATCAATCATTTTGTGACTATAACTTATAAGGCTAACTAGAGTATTATGAATTTCTTTTGAATATGACAATACATTATTTTGGACTTGATATTTTGTGGCCAGGTTTCACAGAAACTATGGCTAAAATAGACCGCAAGAAATGGATTCAAGCATATAGCTTTTTGTGTTAGGACACATAATTCGTAGATTTTTCTAACACATTCGCATTTTAAATTCAGAGTTCTTTAAATTATATAATTTGCAAAAAGTTCTTTGAAAATACTATAAAACATTCATTTTATTAACCATACTAATTTTTACATTAGTAATAATTAAGTTAATTAATACTTTAGGTGCAGCTGAAGGGAGTGCAAGTATTTTTAGTTTTTATAGCATTACATTTTTTTGGTCAAAATAAATAAAATATTTCTCCAGTAGCAACATAGAGTTTAAATAAAGAGAAAAAGTTTTGAAAAAACTCCAGACCACCCTTGACAGATATTCAAGATCTATTGATATTAGAATGTGTAGAAAATTAAACTCTACATTGCTACTAGAGAAAGATTTGATTTATTTTGGCCAAAAAAATTTCAATTCTATGAAAACTGTAAAAACTAATTTTGCACTGTAAATGTGTGGAGTTACTTTAGTCTCCCAAATGCTTTGGATACACTTAGCTCTCTAGCTTTATGCCAAAAAAACAAAATCATAACTCAACAATCACTGAGTATTGCAATGAGTAGTTTGAGTTTTGTTTGGATATTTTTATAATTTACTATTTTAGTAATGTAATTTGGGCCCCGCTCTAACTACTATTTGTGACCCAATAAATATGTCTTTCAGGAATTATTTACCATACTATTAATAGCTAATAAACATATACCCTTTCCCCCTAAGAGACAATTACAGGCCTACAACTTTATTTATCATGTAAAACAGTCAACAAAATCCATTTTAAACAAAATAGTTAAAACTATCTTTTAGATTGAATTTTCAAAAAACAGTTGTCAGTAAACTACCCTAATTTGAAGGCTTGAATAAAAATTTAAAAAATGCCTCAAGCTATAACCATAATATAAATCAAGATATTTAAGTTTGAAAGAAATCCTTCAAATCATTTTCTCTTGAGCCCCAGAGACATACAGACAGGCAAGGGGTCAGACAGAAATACATAGCCCACCTTTTAGTTTTCGAAGTCACATAAAACGCAAATATTAAACATAATCTCGAGGTTGAAAATGTTCACGATCCCAAATTAAAAATGGTTTTCTTTTGCGACAAATACATATGTCTATATTTCTAAAAATTTTAAGAATGTTTACCCTAGTTAAGTTAGTAGCTAAAAGAAGTAAAACAAAATCTTTAAAATTAGTATAAAACAACTTTAGTTTTTTTTATAACACAAATAATATGCCTAACTAAAATGACTTTTTTCTGAACAGGATATTTTTTAACCAAAAATGGCAGTATGAATGAATAACAAAACCATAACCAAGAGTATCCGAAAGAGTGGTTATAAGCGTGCCAAGTTTGGTTATGACAAACATTGACTCAAATGTAATTATAAAATACACATTCGCGGTTGTTGCTTTAATTGCTCACCTTTCTAGTACACAGTAACAATCATATATAAATATATACATACAAATATATATATATATCGTGTAGTGCATATTTTTTTGGGAGCAATACACACATATTCAATATCGTGTACTGTTAAATTATCTTTCTACACAAAATTAAAACAATGGTATATATAGGCCTACTAAAAATGTGTCAGTTATTGTGATACATTTATAAAAATGTCGAATGCCAGGCCTCCGCCGTGGTTTGGATTCCATTTTAAACTGTAGGTCCTCCATTTCATCTCACAATCATCTTACCATTACACATTAGCGTAAGTGCATACAACCCGAACGGGTAATAAGATGCGGCGATAATAATAATAATTTAAAAATGTCTCATTAATTCAAGAAACAAAACATCTTATATGTAATTTGATATGCCCGTTTCCGATAATAAAAATTACAGGGAAATGACCAAACAGATTTTGACAACCAACCACTTATTTTAACGGCTAAGCGTCCAGGATGTCAGGAAAAATAGTTGTTTTCCATGAAAACCCAATTTTCACAGAACATTTTAGGTCTTTTATTCTTTGTTTAATCACCGTGGGAACCGTTATTTGCTGCATGGCCAAATCTCTAAATAAAATATATATCTTTGGCTAGAAAATAATAACTCAATCTTTATTAGTTGCTCAGATCACAGCACATCTAATATGAGATGCATAGACTGGGGAAACATTTATTTTTTTGGAATGTTATTGTTGTTAATTCACATTTAAATCAATAATATTGAGCATAGTTTGAAAATTAAAAGTTTACATTGTTAATTTTGTGAAAATAGTGTCTATGTTTTGTTTCGCGCATGATAAAATGATGTGTAAATATGTTTTGGTATGTATTATAAATTCAAAAATAATAAACTGATCTTGAATCTTAACATTTAATTTGATAAGCCCATTTCCGGTAGTTGGGACTAAAAGAAAATGGCTGAACCGATTTGACAAATGATCACTCATTTTTAAGCTTGGGAGTTCGGGATGTGGGTAAAAACCGTAGTTTCCTAGGAAAATCTGATTTTTCTAGAGAATTTTCAGCTTTTCATTCTTTGTTTACATCACCATGGAAACCCTTATTTGTGTATGATATTATACCAGTGAATACATTATTTCTCTTTGGTTAAAAATAATAACTCAACACTTAAGTTGTACAGTGGAATAAATCTATAGATAACTAAAACTATTGATAATATGTTAGTAATATATAATTTTGTTTGCATGTATACTTTTCCTTCTTATTTATTTATTTTTGAAAATTCATCTCTGATCATAAAATGGTTGATATAATAGCTGGTCCTAGCACATCCTTTACCTAGATATATTTTAATCGAAGGAATTAATTTCCAAGACTGGGAAAACATTTTTGTTATTGGAATGTTGCTAGCGTTAATTCGTATTTAAATAATCACACCTTCTCTTTCCCACTCTATCCTTTTCATACATTATTTCTCATACTCACTCGATAACACTCATTCTTAATCTCTAAACTCACTTTCTCACACTTACATACTCACGCTACCACTCACATTTTCTCTGTTAGCCAATTTCCGGTAAATAAAATTATGAGAAAAGGGCTGAACCAATTTTGACAAACTGTCACTCATTTTAAAGACCAAAGGTTCAGGATGTCGGCAAAATAGTAGCTTCCAAAGAAAATTGGATTTTCCTAGCAAACTTACATCTTTTCTGATGTGCATGTAGTGGCTCATCTGTACAATTATTATTTGCTTACATAACCAGGGAAACCCTTATTTTTATATTATTTATATCCGTCAATAAAATATTTCTCTTTGGTTAAAAATAACTCAATTCTTACTTAAGTGGTAAAGTACAACAAATAAGGAAAGAGCTGGGAGAGGGGTTGTTTTAAAGTTATAATCGTAGGGTGAAGAAGAAAAACTTAATTTTAGCTTAAAATTAAACAGTGAAATATCAAAATCAATGGAAAGTTACCTTTGAAGAATAAAGCTTTAACTAGAAAATTGAACGAGGCTTCATTCTATAGAAAATTCTTGAATACATTTTAACGTGATTTCGCTGATATTGCTGCAAAGAGCCACTAGTAATATTGAATTAATTCTACATAATATGATTTTAAATTATAATTTGATTGTGGCTGTAAAAGTAATCTCACTAAAACATAAATGTAAAAACCATACCAAGTTCTACACTAAAAAAAATCTCTTTCAGCCTCAGAAAGAAGTGATACCTAATAGTGCCCACAATTTCAATGATTTAGTTTCATATATAATTGGGTAAACATACATGAACTAATCCGATATCCCAGTCTATCTAAGTGTGCAAATGGATGAAAAGTGACAAGTTTTTTGGAAATATATTGGAAGTTGAACTTGGCACTCTTTAGATATCACTTCTTTTCGAGGCCGAATAAGAATTTTTATAGTGTAGAAGCTACTTTACATAAATGTTTTGGTGAGCTATTAATACTTTACTTCTTCTATCCCAATTTAATTTTAATTCTTGATTCTATGTTAAATGGTTCAAGTAATCCTTCACCGCCCCGCCCCCCATTTTGGGGCTCCAAGTTGAAAGTTAAAATTTTGTATTTTATCCTTGGTCTATCTCCAAGTACTACTACCTATTTGCCAATTTTTAAAGTTCTAATTTGCCTTGTTCAAGTAACACCCTCCTCCACCCTAACATTTTGGGCACCATGTTGAAAGATGAGATTTCATATTTTACCCTGGGTCTATCTTCAAAGTACTATCTACTTATTTGCCAATTTCAAAGTTATAATTTGCCTTGTTCAAGTAACATTTACCCTCCCCCCATTTTAGGAAACCAAATTGAAAAGTTGAGATTTCATATTTTACCCTTGGTCTATATCCAAAGTACTAGCTATATGCAAATTTTCAAGGTTCTAATTTGACTTGTACATTGACTGTTGTCACAAGTTTCTTGCTGTACACAAAATGTTTTCTCTACTTCTATGGATATTCACTTTTGAGCTTCTCGATACAAATTCAAATCTCTCGGCTTTATTTTGTGACCAGAAGGATGCTTTCTCCTATTCTTTTTCGCCATTAAAAAAAAGATCGCAACAAATACAGCACTCTCACCTGAACTTTGTGTCCATGCTGGCTTGTTAGAAACTTTTCAGGTCTTAAAAGATCATTTAAAGATAACCAAGCCCTATCCCTTCACCCCTTCCTCATCCAACCAGGTGTACTTAATGGGGGTTTAACAAGAATAGAATGGAGGTAAAGTGATCTATCTCCATTGTAATATTTAATGGAAAATGCGTGGATTTTTTTTGTTGGGTTTATTCAGTTTTTTCATGTATAAACACCCAATTATAATGATACTGTTGCAAGTGCAATTATTAATGCCAAGTTAAAAATTAAATTTCCTTCTCAATTAATAGTTTGAATCGCAAACACATTTATTAATTTCTATGTAATTTTTGTATATAATTATTCTATGATTTTAATAAAATTTGGGTCTGGCATATTGCTACCTTAAATTTGACACAATAAATATTTTACTATCATTCATGATAATTGAGATATCATCAGATTAAGAATAACCTTTGGGTAAATGAGTGAAATGTGGGTTGACCCTCCAACTGTAGTAAAATTAATATCCATAAGATTAAAGGAGTTTTCAATAAAAAGTAAGCAAGTAGTGTAACCTCATTTTATGCATGTCATCAAAAATAATCAGCAGCTAATACATGACATAATAATATAATCATTGGGTACACTCTGTATTAACAAGGTAAAGTCTATCTACTGTAGGAGTGATGTTAACCAACAACCAGAAGATTTGTATTGCAAACATTTGTTCAAAGTCCCTTATGTTAACCTATGTAAAAATAGTAGTATTTTCTTAGTCTCAATCAAAAGGGTTAGTAAACGCTTCTAATAATACCTAAGGATTACTGGGAATTTTTTTAGCACTGCGTTATACTGCCCATTCAGGTTGTATGCTAATTGTTTTAGGGATGAGGAAGGTTATATTTATAAGACGTTTACCCACATTTGTGCGGAGGGAAAGTGGGGAAACCATTTAGGAAAAAACACCCTTATTACACCTGACTGAGAATTGGGTCATGTCACCATCACAGTCTAGTCCAGGCCTTCTTAAACTGTGGTTTGCGACCCTGTAGGTGGTCGCGTAACTGAATGTGGGGGATCCGAAAAATTTGGCAACAGTAAAAGTTTCTAAATGCCCAACAACAAAAAATTAATTCAAAATCAAATGCTTAATGAATTTGAGGTGTTTTTGTAAGTACTTGCTCGTATTGCATAGGGTGATTTCACTGCATAAAACATACTTCCCTTCAAATTTGGATTCTATAAAACAAAGCTGGGTTCATCAACCATAATCAATTGAAATAAAAAAATATCAGTCATCTAAAACATTAAAAGTTCAAGAAAAACGTGCTGAGTTATCAAGAGATGAAGGTTCAAAACTAGTTTCCTAAACAATCATTAAATGAATTTTGATTGGGATTAGGACAAATCCAACAATTTCTGAAATGGAACTAAACATACTTCTGCCATGTTGTACTATCTATGCGAAGTGACATTCTCATCAATGATGATTATAAAATTAAAATATCAATCATTTCTGAAAAACTATGAAGATGCTTTATGTCTTGCAGTATCAAATATTAAGTCAAGATTTGCTTTATGTAAAAATAAACAACATTACTAAGCAAATTTGATTTAACTTGTGATAAATGGTCAAATTATATATATTCAAAGAATTGTTTTGAAATAAATTTCTTCGTGATTTATTATTAGTAAAGGTTTGATTTGTATACCTATTTTATATACCTATATACCCATGGCACAGACAAGCAACAGACTCTTAACCTTGCAGGAATTTCAAAACATTAATTTTATTCATAAATTTAAATTTTCTAATTTTTAATCTTTTTATTACACATTGATTGGTCCACAAAATAATATCTTGCCTCACTAAATTTCAAAAAAATAATTTGCATCTGAATCTCACTACCCACATGTTCACCAAAAACAGAGCAACAAGTCACATGATGGATTAGATAGCCAAATTATTACAGTTATTAACTACTGTTGTAGCCACATCTATAGGCCCCACAGCACTTCTTTGGTGCTGACTGACAGCTCACAGCTGATATCTGACAGCTCTGAAAAGTAACTAGACCAAATTATGTATCCCTCCGCCGAACCATATGATCTGCAAAAACATGTGTTTAGCAGCTGTCACTTCTGACAGTCAAATTTTAGGTCTCAACAAGAAACTTATATGACTTTTATTTTCTATATATTTCTATATATATGTAGATGGCCTAATATTAATTATTAATTTTTTCAAGAATATAATTTTTTTCTAAATAGAATTTAATCCCATATAAGTTTTTATTGTAATAAATAAATAAGTTTTATTTAAAAAAATCCAATTTTCTTATCAAAAATTATCCAGAAAATGATAAAAAAAATCCAATTTTTTTGGTTAGTATTAATATTATTAACATTATAAATGTGAAAAATCTGAATATCTCATACTACACATAGAAAAAAACAATCAAAAATTTTTAAGAGTATTACAACATGTTGGTGACCTGGTGCTATAGGGTTAAGGTGTCAGACTTCTGTACTGGGAGTCCGGGGTTCATTCCTCGGTCGCAGCACAAATTTATTTGATTGCCAAACCCTTTCTTGACCTCTGACAAGATGTGTATTAATCAAAACTTGTGAATTGGTGGAATGCCAGGCCTCCACCGTGGTTCGGATCCCATGTTAAACTGTAGGTCCTCCATTTCATTTCACAATCACCCTTCCTTTAAACATTAGCGTAAGTGCGTATAACCCGAAAGGGTAGTAAGGCGCTGTGCTAATAATAATAATAATAATAATAATAATGATAGATATCAGAAAACATTCTAAAGTAATTTAAAGTAAGGAGTGATAATAAAGTTAAAACTTGGTATATGGATTGATTGACTTTTAATACCCAAAAGATTGATTTTATTTTGCTTTTAATGAGCTACAAAATGTCATATATAAAAATTTTCAATAAATTTATATTAACGTAAATAGAATAAAAATATGGGTTTACGACAAGTCAAAAATTCACATAAAACATATTAAAATTTAGTAACAAAACTTTGATACAACAAATTAGTGAAAAAAAACAACTTAAAGATCTACAGTGTTGTAATTATGCTATAAAAGTGAATTTGTGAGTTAGCATCTCCCAAAGAAGTGGTTAATAAAGTTAAGAAAATGTTCTTGTTACAACGTTTTTGAAGAATTAATAATTATTATGTTATTTATAAAATATAATCCTTATCTTGGTTCAGTCAAGTGTTTTCCAACGGGTTCGCAAGAACTTATATTGTTTTAATATGTAGGCCTATTTATAATGACTTTAAATAATTCAATAAACAAAAATCAATATCCTAGAAAATATGTTTAGGCCTATAAAATAAATGACAATGACAAATCAAAAGCTATCCTAATTAACAAAAATCTATTTCAGATTCACTCCTCTTAAACAGTTGTTACAAAGTCAGTATCAATCAATATTTTATAAAATATGTTTAGGCCTATAAAATAAATGACAATGCCAAATCAAAAGCTATCCTAATTAACGAATATCTATTTTAGATTCACTCCTCTTAAACAGTTGTAACAAAGTCTCTAATAAAAATACAATAACTTATAACTTGAAGTCTTACCTGGTATTTATTTAATCAATACTGGAGAAAGACTCGCAAGTATTTTTATTTCACTTCACATATTTTTTCGGAACATAAAAATTTTAAAACACGATCTTTAGCCTAGAGGGCAACACAACACAATCTTGGGGTTAAAAGATTTATTTTATAGTCTTGATAGACTTAAATTTTCGAATATTTACTGAGAAACACTCGTTTTTTTATTTTATCACACACTTTAATGTTATATTAGATAAGTAATTATTCAAAGATCACCAAAAAACCGTTTATTTCCCGAGGATAATACGCTCACACACCAAAATAATATTCACAAAAGAACACACAGATTAATAAATAGCCGAATTAGTATTTAAAAAAGACACTGTACTATTCAAATTTGTAATAAAATTATTAACGGGTAGAAAAGACACGCCTAAATACAAATCAATAATACTCAACTATAAAATATTTTGTTCTTCAACTTGTTGATTCACGCACATGGTTTTATTAAATTTATTTTATACGATAATTCAATGTTATACTGCATTTTAAAATTGTTGGATTTTGGTTATAAGAATAACCGTTTTGTTAGTTGCTTAATATTGAAGTTTTCTTTTGCTGTTTAATTCAAATTAATTTTTAAAAGCAAGAGAACGTTAAAAGTGGCCTTGTTAAGCTGAAAATAAATATGGCCACTGAATAAAAGGTGCCGGTTGATGACGTAGAAAAAAGAGGACCGTTGTCCGTTACGCGGCAAAGGTATTAATACTCTTTGTTTACAAGATTTAAACTTTATATTATTTCACAAACATTTTGAATGTTCTTTCTTCTTTATTATTACAAACCATTTGTTTATGTTAAAGATATACGAGGGCAGCTATAAAAATATTAATAACTGAATATAATACCATTAAATGTAAAATTTCACGCTCTATTTAACCTGTTATTACCACAAGAGTTAAAAGAAAAACTAAAATGAAATTACTAGACTTTTTTTTCTTTAATTTGATTATGGAAAGTAAAATTATACTGTAATCTTTGGGGAAGTATTGTTAATGGTGATTGATAATATTTTTAGTAATAATAATAGTAGTAATTAGCAAATAATTATTATTTCCAAATATGGTGACAAAAGTTTATTTTAGACAATGTTGGTGCGACTGATACCATCTGCTAGCTTCTGCTAGCTGTCATCGAAAACCATAGAAGTCGTAAGTCCACTGTAAATATCTTATTATTCTTCATTCATAATAAGGTAGAATGTGCTGGACATGCAAACATCAACATCCGTTACATATGAGCGATCAAGATCGCAAGCTATCAGATAGTACAGCCACTTTCAAATTGGAGGCTTTATGCTGCCAATAGTAGTGCCAATTGTATGGATGATTAAGAGTGAATTTAGAGGAAGTACACCAACATTTATGTGGAGGAAGAGTGGAAAATCCCTAAGTACACATGACCAAGATATGAACCTCGATCTTACTGTAATCAACAGTATGAATACTCCCCACCCCCTTCCAAGCCGAAGATGTAGACACATTATCTGGTAGCTTGCGATTTAAATTTATTGCTCATATGTAGCCAACAGTTTCTGCAAGTCCATCACAAACTCAGCCTTAAAATATATGAGTGATGCATCAGACGAAAATCACTGGTTATCTCAGTGGTAAGAGCATTGGCATACTTTAAATAAAAGGTCCTGGGTTTAATTCCCGTGTCCAGTGTAATTTATCAATTTAAAGAAAACCATTCACATGCTAGCAGAAATGTACGTTGAATCATGATGCTTTATAACACTAGGTTAAAACAGCTAGCTAATTACCATCAGGATTGAAGAATTGGTACAAAAAGTCCAACTCTTTAGCATTGTGAATTTATATTTGAATAAATGTATCAAAAAAATTACAAACATTGGGCCAAATAAAGTTAAAATTATATATTTATCATATATTGTTATCATACTATAAGTTTTTACTTTTAAGCTGGAGTTGGTATATTTTTACCAACAACAGCTCCACCCAAAATTGTTATTCTCTTATTTTATTTACTAGTGCATTTAAACATGTATTTTAGATTATTATAATGATGGATATTTTCACATTAGAGGGGTATTTTGTCGTACAGCTCACCCCATTTGAAAGGTCTACATACACTACATTTAATAAGTTACTTTTTACAAAACTAGCCAATTTATATAGTAGTAGTAATAATAATAGTAATAGTTCATACAATTTTTATTAGTTTAATTCTATACTAAAATACATTCTTTAATATTTGATGGTTTAAAATAATGATTTAATTAGTATAATAAAAGTGTATATATTAATTATTTTATATTATTTTTTGCCCACCTGTTTAACAAAAACATGTCTTCTTGATTTAATAGTATAAAGTCGTACAGGCCCTATGATTAATTTGAATAACCACGGTATTTTGACCATGCAAAGGTAGCATAATAAATTGTCTATTAAATGTGGACTTGAATGAAATGTTTGACGAGGTATTAGCTGTTTCTGTACATCAGGTTTTTACTAGTTTTTCAGAAAACATGTGAATCCATAATGAGGCTGTCAGTAACCAACCCTGACCAATTTAAAAACACACAAATCTGATGAACCAGGATTTCCCTAAAGTGGGTACTTTCATTAAATACATGTGGAGGAAGTGGGGTGTGCATATGGATGGCCCTCCCGACCAAAGAACAAATTATTTAGGGGCATTTAGACTAGCCCAGGCTATGCTCATGCAAAAGTATGTTAGGCCAGTGCAATTAACATATAACTATTATAATACACAATAGTTCATCCATTCATTCATAATTTTATATAATGAAGGGGGATACAACATATACTTTCCAAGTCAGAAAATCGAAAGGTTTAAATATGAAATTGAACCACTGACCTCCAATAGCAGGTCCAGCACCTACTCCTGAGCCAACATTGGAGATAAGGTCCTTGACATTGACTCCCTCCAGGGATTTGGCAAACAACCCAGGCCAGTATGGCTCTACGTCCACAGACGCCGCCTTCAGAATTGTCTGGATCTTTTCCCCCTAATACAAAGATGGTACAAAAACAGTTCTAGAGTTCATCGTTTAATATTTAACTAACAAGCGACAATGAAACGCTATCACGGTGGCTATAAATCTTCCAAAACTATTATAAAATACTTTTTCAACCCTTCCTGACATCCTTTTCCAAATTTGTTTGTGAATAACTAGACCTTATTTATTCACTTATTACATTGATCACACATTTAAAATGATTGCTAACACTTTCTAAAGATCAATATTTAAAAATGTTATTTTACCATTATTAATGGTTTTAGGTTTTATTTGTGGCACTGTTAATGTACTTCTTTATTTTTATGTTTTAAGCTATATGTACAAATATTTTACAATATTAATTTAGCTATTATTGGAAATCTGCTTTTGTTGTCTGTATAGATGGTAAACATACAGACTGTTCAACATAGGTTTTTACCTGGATGACAGTTCGAAAATCATATGTTTAGGTTTTGTGTTGCCAACACTTGTAAAAGAACACGGTTTTGTTATAAATGTAACAATCTTTAATTACCTGTTATATGTTACATTTAAAATAACGAAAACTTAAGTTTTCTCATACTATTTCATTTTTTTAAATAATTTCTTTTATCCAACTATAAACAATATTTAAACATAATTAAAAGTTCTGATTTTTTGTTTTGGAATGTTACTGATTTTGTGTAATATAGTGCACACATAAATACCTTTTAATACAAACATCGTATTTACTTGGAAAAGAGAAAATTGTTTGTCATTTTTTTTTACATACAATATAATAATGATTTTGATTATTTTATCTTATTTTGAAATATTTAACTGAATAAAATATGTTCATAAACTGTGTGTGTGCATCATTGTAAAACACTTGTTTACCGTCATGTTCAACCATATGGTTTAAATTCGACAGTCGCCATTTTGAAGTTATGTTCGTTAGAAGTTTTTGTGAAAGTGGTGTGAATATTTTTTTAAAGTGGAATAAAATTATAAACATGTGTCCGTACTCAAATAAATGTATAAATAATATTGGCCTAAATTACTGTGGTTAACTATCACATTAATATATTACCTCCAGTTTCTATTACAGTCATCCAAAGTGATAGATGTCAGCTGTTGGCGTAGTGATATATTAGGGATTACTTCTAATAACATTTCGAGCTGTCAGCCAGGTAAACTTAGGTCGTGAATGAATTGTATTTTATGTCATTATATAAAATACAAAATTAATGGGTTTTAATTAGCACCAAACATTTTTAATTAATTGATTTTTAATGAAATTCAGCAGTTTCCATGTTTACAGTTTTCAGTAGTCACATGTCCTATTTCTGGGCAAATGCAAAAAATTATATTTATTAGAGTAAAAGACTTACATTTTTGGCTTTCACTTAGCATTATACTTACTCTATAGACCTAGCTGTAGGAACTCGAAAGTTCATTGCTACACTTTCAAATTAAGCCTTATGTTGAGCTAGTTCTATCCAGTCCACCTTATTACACCTTATTGTTTCCAGGTACATTCTAATATCCTCCCAACTGCATCTTCCCAATGGGTTTGCCAGTCAGTACCCTGAACCAGGTTCCGAATCTCCCATTAGTACTGTATGTCCTCCCCACCATAGTCTACGAGACTTGATTATCCTAACAATTTCTTGTGATGAATAAAGGATCTATCATCATTATGTAACCTCCTCCACACCAAAGTAGACTCACCTCTTTTTGGAACTAGTATCTTCCTATTATTGATTCAATCTTAACCTGAGATATGATGTAAACAAAGCCACGTAGAATTATATGCTCTGGTTTGCTACTGAACAGACTTCAATGGCATCCTTTCACCAAAGTCTATGTTTTGTATTAAAATTGTTTTAAAATAACATAAAATTATTATAGCAAAAAGTATCCCTTCTTTGATTTAGAAATTATACTTTAAGCTTTGCAAGCGCTATTCAAATACCAACAAACTCCCGATTCAAAGTTAAGAGACCCTATAGTAAAGTCTTTATCACATGTTGATAACAAGTCAGTAACGGTCAGTCAACAGTTCATCTCAACAGTGTTAAGTGATGGTTGTGAGTGTTGAGTGCGTCACCGTCTATTTATGGCATCTGCTTAGTCTGGCCTGCCTTTCGTTAAATGTAGGACATAAAATTAAAATTATTAAAAAATACAAATATGCATAGTGAACTACTTTGCTATGGTACTGACTATACATGGTCAAGCCTCTTTAAAATATTGCAATGGTGTTCCACCAATTATGTAGGTCCTTCGTGTAGTGATATGAGAATATTTGTTTACTTCAGGTCTTAGGATGAATCAATAAGTAGGCCTACCTTGATCTCGAACCCCTTAAATTTGTTTTCGTCATGATAGGCAAAAAGCGCATGTTTACTGTTCATAGAGAGCAAAGAGATAAAATCGTTTTGTATATTCAGTTATGTACATTCCTTGAAAGCGGGCGAGATGTCAACAACTTACTGACCAAGTAATAGCATGCATTTCCCGTGGTCAATTTCCACTTTGGAATAAAATATACCAAAGATATTAAGAAAACATGGCGAGGAAGATATACAGAATTCGAATTCAGACTAGCTGCCGTTGGTCTAATATTCTTATATCCATTTATATAAATTTGCCTAAAAAACCATTTGGGATTGTGTGTCATGAGAGTTTAGCAAAATTAAGTTAAAATGATCAAATATGCAGGTTAAGTTCCCAAATAGACTAATATAATCCATGCTCAACACGGTAATAAGTATACTCACTGTTATAGCTACATCATCATCTGCTAAGATCAGGGCCGAATAGACACAAGCGAGCTCTGCTTTAGAAGTCATTTTAAAGTGTCAAACTATATGGATGCCAATAATTTTACGTGCAAGTCCCGATTCGGGCTTAGCTTGATGAACAAGCACGTTAGATTATTTTGGACGAAACCGGAAGAATATAATCTGTTCTACAATGCCGGAAATAAATTTTGTTTAATAAAGTGTAGCCAACATTGAAAGTACACAGTACCCAAGTTTCTGTATCTTTCCTTATTTAATAGCATGACCACTTGTCTCTATTATGTAACTGGATGGACATCTATGGCTGAAATTTTCAAGCTACCGTCTGCATACCATTGTTTAGGAGAGAAAATTTGTTCAGGTATCCTTTTCTCTTCTACACACACACACATATATGGAATTTTGACATTGTTTATTAATTTGACTAAATATATTAGATACAGCAATGTATGATTAGTTTGACTAGTTAAATGGGTTAATAAGAAGTTTGAAGAACATAACAAAGTTCAAAACTCATGTGTTTCTTCATTATATAAGTTTATGTAGGCTAAATAAGCGATGGTTTTTAAAGGCTTTTTGTTTGGAAGACATTATCTCGTACCAGAATCCTTCATTAGAGTAGTATTTAGGTAGGACCACTCAGAAAGGAATTACTACTTTCGTTCTAAATTACCATCTATCCTACTAACATTAATATATCATATAAGTCTGGTACGAAATAAAGCCTTCCAATCGGGATTCTTACCAACACCAGGGTATAAAAGATACCGTCCTTTCTACAAGCCTATAACCTAAATTTATAATTTGTACGTAAGACTACTACACAAAGTAGATCGTTTAAACAAATGTAATAAGGTTTTTAGCTAACTGGTTTCAATATAGTTATCGAACTTTCAACATAAATTGTTTCTGAACACAATATACAAGATATGAGCCAACTTTAAGCAAGTGGTAATATAATAATATTTTCCTTTAATCTAAGTGATTGTTTATTTCATTATATTTATCAGATATTCAATATAATAATATGGTTTCTGAAACCAATACACAAGCTAATATCCAACTTTAAATATAGTGTAGTCTTGGCAGAATGTAAACAATATAAATGACTTAAATACATTAAATATTTAAATTATTAAAGTTTTTATTCGTATTTGTACAGTATAGCCCGAAAAACTTTTTTTCCCCTTTGATCTCAATGTGTCTTCAGGTTAGTGTGGTATAATACCTATTTCACTATTTTCAAACAATAAAACTTTTTCCGTTAAATCTGCCCCTCACAGTAAAGCAGACGACAAACTTGAGCATCACGCTTTGGTCTTTGCAAGGGGTGTGTTTATGTCCATCCAGTATAGTATAGAGATCACTGAGCTGGGCAGAGATCTGCGTATACAATTTTCAGACTTGCTCACCATTGCAAAAGAGAGAACTAGATTTTCTGAGATTTCCATATTTCTTTTATACATTCAAAGCCAAATAGTAGTTGGACATAACAAGATATTTGATGTGATTTTTAAAAGATATATCAGTGAATGCTTTATTTAATGTAACAAAATTTGTTATCAAAATCACGGACTTACAAAGTACATAAGTTCAAAACTTTAAAACATAGGCTTAACATATTTGATCTGTTTAAAGATCTAGTGTGTATAGTTACTATTAACAGTGAATTCAAATTTAAAGAACTTATTGAATGGTAAGTATAGGTTTAAAGGTTGTTTAACAAGCTCTTTTGACATGGGAACTTTGTATTTCTTAATGTATTTAAATGACACTTCTTTTGAAGGTAGTGGACGTCAGCAAGTTTTTGAACTGTACGGTCAGAATTTAAAGTCATACTCATAGGGTACTTTTTAATGAAAGAGGAAGTACTAGTTAGTCATGAGCACTATTCAATTATTTGTTATTTGTTGCAAATATTACTTTTATATATTAAATTATAAAACGCATATACCTCTTTTTTTGTCCTTGCCCTCTTCGTGAACATTATAAGGTAGTAATTTGTTTAAATAGTCTGATTGTAAGGACGGCAGCTATTTGATCCTTTTTTTCCACAACTAGATGGGTTGTGTGTCACTTAGTAACTTCCGTTATTTCTCAAACAATATTACTATGTTCGACTCAAGAGCCACACTCTGATTGTATTTCTTGTTGTGTGTTGCACCTTCAATTTAAGTAATGTTAGGAAGGAAAGTGCATATTTAGTATAAATTGTACTTCTATACAGGAAGCCAGAATGAGATTATAATATATGTACTCTGAGAAGTAGATGTCTATTTTAGCCCGCATCCACATTTAGATTTCATTATTAGTACCACCCAAAGTCTCTGAGTATGGGAAGAATCGAATATTTCATATACACCCCCTTTTGGCAGATTTAGCTACTTGTTTTTTTGGACAGGAGTACAAAGCAATTAAGGAAAAGCTAACTCTTAAAGATGACCCTTATTTAAGACAGATGACTCTCTTCTTGGTACATAGCCTACTTCTAGAAGAGGACTAAAGTCTCCCACGTCTGTGATCAGCTAAGAACAAAATGGGGTAATGTGGGTTAAGGTTGTATCGTTCTGATTACTAGCCACTCACCCTCCCATAAATATCGCGTAAAATGATGAACTGTGAGAAGGGGGTGCATCGTAGTAAAAATGATACAATATTAACATAGATAATTATCTTTGAATCACATGGTTGGTGTAGTGGTTTACATTATTAGCTCACATAAGGAAGATTTATATTGGGAATGATTTTTTTTAGTGTATGTTTGTGAGGATGCTTTTATTCTAATGTAACTACTAGTGTATTATAATATTTTTAGTTCTAAGATACAATATCCCTTGCTCTTAAGTTAAATAACCTCCAGAATGTAAGTTCGCAATTCTAACCTATTAAAATAGACCTCCACCCACTCCCTTTAAATCCATTTCCACCATCGATTCTTTGAACTACCGAGGGGTATTGTATCTTCAGGTTTGCCAACTAAATTTTGTGTACACTCCTGTCATCACCCAGACATGCCACATGACCCCTCTCCCCCCATATCAGCCTGCACTCCTCAATTGTCTTTAATATGTTTGCGGATGCATAGACATAATGAAGTTCATCATAATGTTGCTTTTTACATTATCCTGTCGATCCATCTCACTTAGGAGCTGGATTCAATTATAATTTTTCAAACTTTGTTTTAAAAAGCTATCAATTTTTTCTTTTGGCACAGATAGAGAAAGCACAATTCAAACCCGTAAAGTACAATGAGTAGGGTTATAATTTTACTCTCAGCTTAATAGCTCGAGACAGAAAACGAGATAACATCTAACAAATGATTAATACAACTATTACCTCAATGATTTCTGTTTCTGACGTCCTCTTAAATAATAGCTCAGTTCTCAAGTATTTTAATATGCCAACTTTTTCTAGATATATATTACCGATTTATAACAAGACATTTCTTTGGAATACCGGATTTTGACATAAAGTCACGTAATTTGTTTCACCCATATTTAATCCTTAAACTTATTATTTGCTGCTCTTATTTCCTTAGTCTTTCTCCTCAATGTCACCCAACAAACCTAAATAATTTGGATACATCTGCAATGGATTCACTTCATTTAATGTCAAACCCCGTGTGTTGTCTTTCATAAACCTAAATGTGGTTTCAAGTGTTAAGTAGTAGAGGGGATAAGACATCTTCTTGTTTGAGATGATTTTGAATTAAAAATATATCAATTACTTTATTTTACAGGCACGTTACTCCAAGCTCACTTTAAATACATATAATTAAGCCTGATCAATATTAGAGGTATTCCGAAATCCATTTCGCGCACAGCTATCTATCCAGAAACACATACCACAATGGTTTATATTAAATTCCAAGTGACAACGCCATGAGTGTTTTAAATAGGTACGTATGTATTCCCAAGTACCATTTACGTTAGTTAGTAAAACAAGTCAAGATAATATTATATGAACAACAGATCTAAAAAAATATATTTTCATCACACTTGTTTATATTGTCTTAATTAATTATTATAAATGTTATAATTACTATTCAAAAAGCTACCTATCGTTACTTTTGGGTATTAGCCTACATGCAATTTTAGTTAAACTATCTTACACTACTATACTAATTAGTAAACTATTACTTCTAATCTAAAGACCAATATTATCTACGTCTATTTATGCATTTTTAACTATAACTTTATGTGATTAAAAAAAAATATTGTCTATATCTCACCCAATGCATTTCGTTTATTTGGTTTCCATTAATGAGCTATACTTTTATAGTAAGAGTGTTCTTAATATATGTAAATATATTAATAGGCTGGACTTAATAAAATAAATATATTTGAGCTAGTCTCCTTACATAAACAATTTATTTTTAAAACTTGTCCTATAATTTATATTAAAATTTTCAATATCTACTTAATGCAAACAATAAAAAATAGGCGTTCTATCTGTATATTTTCTAGATACTAAGGCAGTTTGAAATTTCATTGGTTTTTATTTTTGTGTTGTCTTTCTGAAAGACAGTTAAGGATCAATATGAACTCCTTAAATAATTTTCTCTTATAATCAAAATAAACAATGGCGTCTAAGAACCAAATAGTCATAGATACTCGCGGAGAGTTAGCCGAATTAGTGAAAAGAAAAGCTGAAATCGCAGAAACTCTTGCAAATTTAGAGCGGCAAATATACGCTTTTGAAGGCAGTTACCTGGAAGACACACAGCTTTACGGCAACATCATTCGAGGATGGGACCGTTACTTAGCCAGTAACAAGAACACTAACAGTAAAGCAGACAAACGGAATAGAAAGTTCAAAGGGTCTGAAAGACTTTTTTCCAAATCCTCTATCACGTCGATAGCAGCTGTTAGTGGACTGGTTGATCAAGCCCAAGAGAAGGATCGCAACAGTGAGTCCGAGTCCCAAACGGGTAACAGTGGTAGCGAGGACAATAATACCGGGAAAGAATCTGGTAAGAATAACACCACAACTGTTCATCACAGCCCCACCTCGGCGATGAACGGTACGGTGACAAATGGCAGCACCGTCCCTGAACGTCCTGTCACCCCTGTGAAAGACGTTCTAATGAAAGATTGTAAAGTTCTAAACCGTTCAAACAGCAAAAAAAACAGCAACAAGAAAGCACGGCATCGTTAACCTCATAAAATTGTTGGACCAGTGAAGTAAGACTTATAAATCAGACTATGAGCTGTAAATCACAGGTTACAATTTAAACCACCACGTTTAAGTGAAACCTTAATGTTCATCTTACCGATAATCTTGAACACACAAGTTTTATCGATTTTGAGTGGTCTGTACTTGTTTAAAATAATATAACTGTTGAATATGGCTTAAATTTGATCATAATCTATATTATAAGCTTACATTAGATAATACCATATCTGTTCTGACTATTTCTTGAGAATTAGCACCACATTAACTTTATTCAAAAGAGTTAGATGTTGAAAAATTGTAGACCTACACAATAATTGTAAGAGTACTTTTTATTATTATATAGGCCTAACTCATAAGGTAACGTCTTCGATGAACATGTGGGATTGTCAGCTGCATATGGTTTTGGAGTATTGGCACACTAAGCCAAAGGTCCCAGGTTCAATTCCTTAGTCTAGATATCATTTTTCAACATGTTATAAAGTTAATATATGGGAATTACAGTCATCTGTATCAACTGTTAATTTCAATGGCTTTTGTAAATGCACATGCTAAAATTGCAGGTGTACAATTCATAATGAATCTGCATTCTTTAAGCTTAGTATGTGTTCTCCTTGCCAAGTACACACTATAATACATTTTAAGAAGACTGGATGATAAACATATTTGCGGCTACAACACTACTTTCTTTTCAACAATTTTGAAAATTATTCTATGTTCAACATTATCTTGCCTGCTGTTGTCAAAGTAAATAGATAATTTGGAAATTAAAATAACTTATTTTATTTAATCTTTTGTGGTAGGCTTAGTTTAGTTTTTAAGTTTTAAAGATTTTAACTTATTCATTTAACTATGCTTACTTTAAAAAGTGTCAAATGTTTATATTTAGGTATTCAAATTAAAAAAAAAATGGTGGTAAACATATGAGTATTATACTTCGTTTTGACAAAAAAATTTAAAACAAATATAAACAGTTTAAATAAAAATCACACCCACGGTTTGCAAAAAGGGGCCTACTTTGTTTCCATTTTTAATTTCAAGAACATAGATAAAGATGAATCAACATCTTGGGTTAAAACTCATTTGAGTTTATGGTAATTTGAGTTTAAAATAATTGTGAGAGTGACACCTTAACTGATTTTACCACCAAAGTGGGTCATATGTGGTAAATCACTAGATACTTTTCTAGATCTTCAGTAGTAAAATGAGATATGTGTTCAGATAGAATGTTTTTTATAATTTGAAAAGCTGAGCTATACTTCACACGATGTCAAAAGTAAAAATTTCAAATTTGTCGCTTCCGAAGAAATTGAAGTGTTCTCCTGCAGCGGAATGCCATTTCCTCCCAAGGTGTCTGCCACTGTTCCCATTATCCACCAGATTTATGCTCTTTGGAAGCTATTTAACAAGTGTTGATTTTCAAACCTACTCTAAACAAGTTTGCTGCAACTTACAATTTCTAAGAAACTGAAGTCTCCTTTTCACTCAGAAATAGGCTCTTTAAGACTCTTATTCATAAAATAGGCAAAAACCAACAGAATAGGCAACTATAGACACTACACAATTAACATATTATACTCATAATAACATGAAATGCATATTTATCTCATTTGCCTATGTTTTACGATCAAGTAAAAAAAAGGTACGTAGGCAAAATCGGGTCCTTAGTAACAGTCTGTTCAGCATTCACTTCTAAACCTATTTTCTTACTAGCTTCTAGGAAAATTTCTGCATTTATTGCAAAAGCTTCCTTACTATTGCCCAACAAAGCTAAATCTTCTGCTTATCTTAGTGAGTAGCTGCACTGTACTGTCTAATGTCAACCCTCCCCTACTATAATTGCCCTAACAGCATACTCTTAAGGCGAGATTAAGAGTAATGGGGGAAGTGCATCTCCTTGTTTCAACCCATTAAGTATTTACAAAGTATCTGATATAAATTACATCCAACCTGTATCCTACTCCGCATAACAGTCAAACATACCTCAAGTAGCTTGACAAGTTTTTTTGCGTATCCTGAATGTAACTAAAATTTCATATCATATATTTCTTTCTAAACTAAATTGTAGGCCTTTTAAAAATCTATATAATATATGGATTAACCATCATGTTGTATTCTCGCTTTTTTTCTAATATTTGCCGAATAGTAAAAATCTGATCCATTGTTGATCTATTTAAAAAAAATCCACACTGATGCTCCCCAATTATTTCCTCTGCATATTGCGTCAATCTCATTAGAATTATGCTAAATAAATTTTATAGCATGTTGGTAGCATTGAGATACCTATATAGTTATTACACTATATTTTATCTTAATATTTGAAAACAGGTATTAAAATACCTTCCTTTCCATTTCATGGATCCATATGGAACATAGCAATTCATGAATTTATAATACTAGCATTTCACCACCTCCCTTTATTAACACTGCTGGAATTGAATCTATACCTAGAAATGTATGGTTCTTTAACTTCCTAATAGCTTATTCAACTCCTGGGACTAGTGAATTAGCAGTAGGCCCATGTATTTAGAAACCCTCACCCAATTTGAATCCTTCATGAACATACAAAATATGCCTGAAGTGGTCGTTCCATCTACTTAAAACATAGTTCGTGTCTGCCATCAGATTACCATTACAGGGTGTCTACCATAAGGGAAAACGGGAATTAGCCGGGAATTTGAAGTGATCGGAAAAAACGGGAATAAGTCGGGAATTTGGTAAATCACAATAAAAATCTGGGAAAATGATATTTTACTCAAAATATGAAATACAATAATCAGTAAAATATGTCATTTTTTTGTTTGTAGCTGTGTAATATAGTTTTAATTCCTAGTAAACAATTTTAATACAAATTAAAAAAAATCAAATTTTAAAACTTATTATTATTATTCATAAAAAAGATTAATAGAAAAACGAGGGGGGCGAGTTAGAAGGATGTGACATACTTTTTTAGTCGGGAATTTTAGGAAATGACCAGGGGAAATCAGGGAAAAGGTCGGGGATTTCATTGGTCAAGTTGAGTAGACACCATGCATTATCATCTTTCATTAAATTGGCCCTAACCTGATAACTTTTCCTATAGGCCTATCAATTATGACCTAAATAAAGTTCACTGATATTCTTATTTTGCTATTTTGTTCTATCTCATTAACGTTACCCTTCAAATACTCTCTTTTTTGTTTCTGAATAGGCCACTGGCCTTTTTTGCATTGCTAAATGTGTTTTAAGCTCAATTCACTAGGACTTTATAACCAATGTAATTTTGCTTAAGCGTATAACCCAAATGGGTAGAAAGACGCGGTGATAAAAAAAACTGTTTTCTAGACTTTTTCTCTATTTTTAACATTTGTTGCCAAACCATGGCTTATTCATACTTTTTTTTTTACATGGATCTACACTACTATTTGCTGCATTTCTAACATTATTTCTGACCATTTCCAACTGTTTCTCTGAATTCATATTTTCCTTCTCATTCTTTGAGCACCCTAGGGCAGTAAACCCATTTAAAATTTCAATTTGATATCCATACATTCACCATCAATCAGCTTTTCTACATATTTTTAGCTTGCCCACCTGATTTTATTTTATTGTTACTGACAAATGTTCCCTAAGTTTTGCCACTACCAAGAAGTGGTCTGATTCACAATCTGTGACCCTGTATGACATTAAATCCAGTAATAATGCATGACTCTCTTATCAGCACATGAACTATTTGATTATGTGTATTCTCACATGGGGAGGTCCAAGTATATCCTTATGCTTGAAGAAGTACTTTTTCACAATGAGGTTCTGAAGTGGCAAAAATTTATCTCTTATTCCATTATCATTACCGACATCATGCAAGCTTTCCTTTCCAATTGTATAGCTAAATAGTTCTTCCTTCCTATCTTTGCATTAAAGTCCCCTATCACATTGTTCATATTATATGCTGGGACCTGGTCATACAATATAATTATACAGTTGTTAAAATATTACAATAACATTTTTATTGACATATGGCCTTAATTAGCCCACATCTTTGGTGATGCAGATATGAATTTGAAGATGTTTACATGGCATATTTGAACACACCTCACAAACAACATATGGCAAGGCTATAGTTTCTTAATAGAATGAGGTGCTTAGGGCATACAAATTCACCCTCTCCTCCAAATATTATTGCTAATAATTGTATTTATTTTGTATTCTTCCTAAACACATATAGGTAATTTTTCGAGTATTTTACCATTAATTAATTCATTAGACCATTAATTTAACACTCAGATCTAACTTAATTTATGAATCTTATACTGAAGAAGGCATTTAATCAAAAACTATTCCTACTCTATTTTATTTTGCTATATTTCTATTTCCTCTTATGTTCATAATTCTTTCCAAAACTGGGATTAAAATTCAAGTTTTGGAACTAAGATAAAATAAAGATTTGGATTAATAAAATAGTGTATTTAACCCATTCATTGTTTTAACTAAACCATTTTAAAATCTACTTCAAGAGGGATTCTATGTTAAAAAGATCTTTGGGATCTGAGCGGAAAATTCACATTGAGTATGATATGTGCATGAGTGGTTGAAAGCTATGAGTTAAATGACTGCATACTCTGAGTTGAACATCAGTTTGAACATATCAACACATGAGGAAAGGGAACTGTCAGCATTATAAAGGAGTGAGCATAAGTAAAGTTTGGAAAATAATAATAATAATTACCATGTTCCTTTTGTACCGCCCTCCTTATCCTCTAATAGATAAGGGCAGGCGCACATTACACAAAAGCAAAATAAACATATAAACAATAACAAACGATAAATTGCAGAGGAGCTGACAGGACTGCATAAAAGTGAATAGGCCTTTCTCTCTGGTCTATACAACGATTGTGCTTCCGTGAACTCTCCTTAACTATCATCCGCCATGTTGGTACTATGAGAAATGGGGAGGAGGTCGAGAATCTTTTGTTTAAAGTTATAACTTATTTACCTAGAATTAGTAAATTAAAGTTTTGAATGATTATAAGAAAGTT
>JBCFYV010000012.1:31407836-31436049 GCA_039000515.1 Timema cristinae | reverse complement strand
CAACTAAATGCATCTGAAGGGGTCAGTAGATTGGACAATCTTAACATGTCAATGTAACGCACATGAAAATAAGTTTTTCGAATGTGCTTGGCGTTCGTTAGTCTCAGGCAGACAATGCCACCTAAGTGCATTTGAAATATTGATAAATAAAAAAGCGCTAATACTTGCATTTTCAATGCCACAGATATTCAGAAGATATCAATAAGTATGTTTATCAAAGGTGAAAACATGAACAATAATATTATTTTCGAACATTATTTGAGAAGATCTATGTATGTAACCCTTTATGTACCCCACCTGCCCCCCATGTAGAATTAGAGCCCCCCCCCCCCCCTTCAAAGTGTTATATGGTTTATGAACAAGCCTAGTACGGTTCCTCCTAAGACTCCATTCAATCCAGATTGCTTTCCATGAAGAATCACATCCAAATGTTTCTCTTCTCACCCATTCTTCTTAGGACTTTTTCATTTGTCTGTCTGTCCACCTGATCTCAAGAATTCTCCATTTCAAAGCTCTCCAAATATTTCTTTTCAATCTTCCTAAGAGTGATTTGAGTCCAACAATATATTAGGGCTGGACACTCACAACCACCATCAAGATTAATTAGTCATATTTTTAGAATCTTAGCTCAACAAAGATTCCTTTATTCAAGTGCTTATTCCCAGCAGCAATAATTCTAGACACTAGTTTCTTGCAGATCAGAGGTAGTGGCTGTTAAAAGAACAATAAATCCCCCGCCCAACAATCAAAACACAAAAAAATCAAACCTATGATTCATTTTGATTATCCATGAAATGCAGAAGATACATCACAAAGTTAAAATTCTTAAAGCCACCAAGACATATTGTATCCCTGTAAATTTTGTTTAAGACTGCATACATATTTGTATTTTCAAATATATATGATGCTCCTTGATTTTTGTGAAAGATAAAATTAAAACGCTTGACTTTAGTTGAGATTATGACTATTTGCTTTGCTCAAATCCAGAACTTGCTCCATAAATAGTAAACTCACATAAGTGTGAATGTTATTTTTACCTTAAGATTAAGAGATTCAAAACAACAGAGTAAAATAATATTTGTTTTATTTGTCAATTATTTTATAACAAGCACATTAGAACTGTACACAAGTATAAAATCCGTGGAATGAAGAACTAGTCGAACAGACCTGAAGCAGAATACAATGCATTTATATAAAAAAAAAAAAGTAAATTGGACTATGATATACAAAAGATTAAAATAAAAGACAGAAGGCAGAACCAACCAATTTACTCAAAATTATCCCAAATGGTTAGGAATTAATGAAGATTTACATTTATTCCCAAAAATTATTACAAATTCTAATGCCAGTGTTTAGTATTATCACCCGGGAATGCTTTAAAAATTATTTAGTTCACCTTGTCAGGAATATTATAAGACTTTATTTTAACATGTTTTCATAACATAAAATGAGAACACTTCCCCAGTAATAATTTCCCATGGGAATCTTTTTTCCCCCTCCCAGTTTAGGGCTCTATTTATTTTTCATAGCATGTTTGCATACTGAGCTAAGGATCCCACGTTCGATTCCCTGCATGGCCAAAAAAATTATCACTGGTAAAATGTGGGTTTACCCTTTCACATTGATAAATTAACAGCTAAGGAGTGACGATGTTATGCCTGTCCTGGTCTTAAGATAGATTATAAGGCTATGAAGCTACGACAGGCTAGCATGCCAGTAGTGGAAAATACTCGTATATGGCTTGAATAAAAAAGTGCCACAGGCTGGAGACAATAATAGATGCAAACAATTATAATATTATAATACCAGTTCAAACATTAGATTTCATGAAAAAAATATTAGCTTACTCTCTTCCATTTTATTAATAATGTTTGAATTGTGAATTTTCAATTTGAGAAACTAAATAAACTTAAGCTTAGTGCTATATTATTCTTGCATTAGCATTAATTTACTATTTTTAGTTTAAGTATAGAATTTTTAAACTCCAAGATGAACTTATTAGAAACTCCGCAGTCTTATAATCTCAATAAGCACTTTGGTTTATACCATTATTTAAAGTCTATGAATCTATAATTTTCTCAAAATGTTTACACAGGTGATAACTAATGAAGGCCCTTTATGTGGTCATCAAACTCACCAAAGCCCATGTCATCATCACTCTCTTCATCTGATTCTTCTTTCTTTTCTCTTCCTTCTTCTCGCTGGGGCAGCTGCCGCGGTTGTGCAGCGCTGCTACGGGCGCTGAAATAATCACAACACTTTTTCTCAAAAACAAACCCTCGGCTAAAATATACACAAATATAGAAAATACCCTGTTGGTTATGATGTTAAAACACGATTATTGCGGGCTATACAACACAGCGTAAAACAGATGGGGGACCGTTCGTTACAGACTGATTGATTAATCTTAAATATGAAATTGAGGTTTAAACAAAAACAATTGTTGCATATTTAAATTTTTTGTAGAAAAAAAAAAATTTAATTTTAATTTTCAATAGGCTAAATTTTTTAAAACCAAACTTTGTGAAATTTAACCCCATCAGCACTTTCAGGCGGGGGAAAAGCAGAGCTATGGGAAAAAGGGTTTCTTAAAAGAATAGAAGCATGTTGATTAAGTTATATTTTTTAACACACCCCTCTAAATTTTAACATGTTTAAAATATTATATAATTGACTTTTTTTAAATAAAAACTGATATTTCCAAACATATGATTTTTCCGAAAACCCGGTCCTTAACTAACACCACCAAGTTTCGTGATCCATCTGTTTCTTGTTGGCGGGGGAAGATACTTTGGTCATTTGGTGGAGCCGCGCCAGCTTTTCACCTCCCCCCACCACCCCACAAAATGGGTTTTTTGACTTGCACTCCGGGCCAAGGGGCCCTTTTAAAATGGGTTTTTTGCAACTTTCTGCTGTAAAAAGGTCTCACCCCCCTGGGTTTTGTTGAAAACTGGAAAGGAATGATTTTGGGGGGGGGATTAAATTTTTGGGAAAAGAGACAGCTTATTATTTTCTGGAAAACCCTAAATTCCTTTCATTTTTCTTGAGGAATTAATTCCACCTACTTGTTAACTTCTTGTAAAAAAAAGAGTAATATTTTTTTTTGATTTCTTTTCATACAATTTCTCAAAAAATCCATACTGAAAAAAAAGTATCAATGGTGGTATCAAAAAAATAGAAACAATTTTGGGGGGGTTACGAAACTAGAAAAGCTTTTTCATTAAAATATTAAATTTTAATTAAAAACAAATAATACTTTTTATTTTAAAAATTTTTTGTTAGCCATAACAACCACAAACAACATGTTTGTTTGAAAGTACAAATAATTCTGACACTATTAATGTAGCTTTTATTTTAAAAAATCATAAAAGGGGCTTTTTTGTTTGATTTTTTCAAGTGATGCCGATTCATTTTGACATATTACTGCCCGGGTTTGATACTTTCCAAAACTAAAATCTTGCTAAAATCGAATGAACAACGTATTTGGTTTTTTCTTCTTCCAAATAGTACCGGTTTTAACCCTTTGAACTCAAAATGTCCATAAAATAATTTTAAAATTCATTGAAAAAAAAAAAAAATTTTACAAATATTTTTGGGTATAACTAGTAGCTTTTTTCTATGAACCCCACCAAAACAAAAACCAAAAATAGCCCCCCAAAATCAAATGTAATCAATTGAACCCAAAATCTGTTTAAAGAGATTCCCTTTTTATTTGTTCAAAAAAATTGGTCATTTGGACCAAAAACAGCTCTTTTGGGTCAGTCATTTTAAAATTACCAAAATAATTATTAATTTTTACTGGATCAATAGCTTTGTGAACTAAATAGGGGGTTCTTTTACAGGAGGAAAAATTTCGAATCCCCAGATAGGTTCAATGAGAGTGTTTTCCAAAAATTTTTCCCATTTTTTTCTTCACGAAAATTTGGGGGAAAAATTTTAATTTTAAAATTTCCATTTTTATTTCCACTATCATTAAGCGTTTTTTAAATCGGAAACCCAATGGTTGGAAAAAATTGATAAATATATTTTGATGCTAAAACAAAAATTTTATAAAAAAAAAGTTTTGTGTCACCACATTAAATATAAAGGGTTTTTTTTTTAAAAATTTTTGAATTTATTAGATTAAAAAGAGCCACAAAAAAAAAATCATATTTTGTGCTATAATTATAAGGCTCAGAGTATTATGAATTTTTTTTTGAATATAAAATCATTATTTTGGACTTGAATTTTGGGGCCCATTTCACAAAACATGGCTAAAAAGACCGCAAGAAAGGGATCAAGCATATAGTTTTGTTTTAGGACACATAATTCGTAGATTTTTCTAACACTTGCTTTTTAAAATTCAAGTTCTTTAAATTTATAATTTGCAAAAAGTTTTTAAAAATCTAAAAAACATTCATTTTTTTAACCCATACAATTTTTCATTATAATAATTAAGTTAATTAATACTTTGGGTGCGCTAAGGGGAGGCAAGTTTTTTTATTTTTTATAGCATTACTTTTTTTTTGGTCAAAAAAAATAAAATATTTTCCAGAGCAACTAATTTAAATAAAGAGAAAAAGTTTTAAAAAAAATCAACCCACCCTTAAAGATATTCAAGATCTATTGATATTAGAATGTGTAAAAAATTTAAACTCCATTGCAACAAGAAAATTTGATTTATTTTGGCCAAAAAAATTTAAATTTCTAGAAAACTTAAAAACAAATTTTGCACTGTAATGTGGGTTTTTATTTTAGTCTCCCAAAATGTTTTGGGAACACTTACCCCTTAGCTTTATCCAAAAAAAAAAATAAAACTCAACAATCACTGAGTATTTGAAATGAGTAGTTTGAGTTTTTTGGTATTTTATAATTTACTATTTTAGTAATGTAATTTGGGCCCCGCTCTAATACTATTTGTGCCCCAAAAAATATGTCTTTCAGTTATTTACCATATATTAATAGCTAATAAACATATCCCCTTTCCCCCCTAAGAACAATTACGCCTAAACTTTATTTTCTTTTAAAACAGTCAACAAAATCCTTTTAAAAAAAATATTAAACTATCTTTTAGTTTAAATTTTTAAAAAAAACATTTGTCAGAAATACCCAAATTTTAAAGGTTTAAAATAAAAATTTTAAAAAATGCCTAAAAGCTAAAACCATAAAAAATCAAAGTATTTAAGTTTGAAAGAAACCTTCAAATCATTTTCTTGACCCCCCAGGACATACAGACGGGAAGGGGCAGACAAAATACATACCCACCTTTTTTTTTTCGAAGTACATAAAACGCAAATTTTTAAACAAAATCCGAGGTTAAAAATTGTTCCATCCCAATTTAAAAATGGTTTTCTTTTGGGAAAAATACTATGTCTTTTTTTAAAAAAATTTTTAAAATGTTTCCCCTATTAAATTTTAGTAGCTAAAAGAAGTAAAACAAAATTTTTAAAATTGTAAAAAAACACTTTAGTTTTTTTTTTAACAAAAATAATATCCTAACTAAAATGATTTTTTTCTGAACGGGATATTTTTTAACCAAAAAGGGCAATGAATGAATAAAAAAACCATCCCCAAGAGTACCCAAAAGAGGGGTTTTTAAAGCTGCCTTTTGGTTTGACAAACATTGACTCAAATTAATTATAAAATAACTTCGCGTTTTGCTTTAATTGCTCCCTTTTCTAGTACACGTAACAATCATATATAAATATTACATACAAATATAATATATATCTGTTGCTATTTTTTTGGAGAAATTCACACATTTAAATATCGTGTACTTTTAAAATATTTTTTAAACAAAAATTAAAAAAAGGGGTTATATATGGGCCTACAAAAAAGTTCATTTTTTGTGATACATTTATAAAAATGTCGAATCCCAGCCTCCGCCGGGTTTGATTCCTTTTTTAAACTGTGGGTCCCCCATTTCTCTCACAATATTTTACCATTACCATTACGAAAGTGCATACAACCCGAACGGGTAAAAGATCGGCAAAATAATAATAATTTAAAATGTCTCTTTTAATTCAAAAACAAAAATCTTATATGAAATTTTTGATACCCTTTTTCCGATAAAAAAATTTCGGGGAAATGCCCAAAAACAGTTTTGACAACCAACCATTTATTTTAACGCTAAGCGTCCGGAGTCAAAAATAATAGTTTTTTTCCCATAAAACCCAATTTTCACAGAACTTTTTAGGTTTTTTATTTTTTGTTAATCCCCGGGGGAACCTTATTTGCTGCGGGCCAAATCTCTAAAAAAATATATATTTTTGGCTGAAATAAAACTAAATCTTTATTATTGCCCGATCACAGCACATCTAAATAATGATGAGGGGGAACATTTATTTTTTTTGGAATGTTATTTTTTGTTAATTCACTTTAAATCAAAAATTGGCTTTATTTGAAATTAAAAAGTTTACATTGTTAATTTTGTAAAAATAGTGCTAGTTTTGTTTGCGCATGATAAAAAAAAAAGTTTGGTATTATTATAAATTCAAAAAAATAAAGATCTTAAATTTTAAACATTTAAAATTTGATAAGCCCATTTCCGGTATTTTGGGACTAAAAAAAATGGCTAAACCCGTTTTGACAAAGACCCACTCTTTTTTTAAGCTTGGAGTTCGGGATGTGGGTAAAAACCGTGGTTTCCGGGAAAAAATCTGTTTTTCTAGAGAATTTTCAGCTTTTCATTTTTTGTTTACATCACCAGGGAAAACCCTTTTTTGTATGTATTATACCAGTGAAAATTATTCTCTTGGTTAAAAATAAAATCAACATTTAAAGTTTACATGGAAAAAATTTATAGATAACTAAAACTTTTGATAAATGTTATAATATAAATTTTTTTTTGCATGTTCTTTTCCTTCTTATTTATTTATTTTTGAAATTCATCCTGATCATAAAAGGGTTGATTAATAGCGGGTCCTAGCACTCCTTTACCAATATATTTTAATCGAAGGGAATTTTTTCCAAGACTGGGGGAAAAAATTTTTGTTATTGGAATGTTGCACGTAAATTGTATTTAAAAATCACACCTTCTCTTTCCCTCTATCCTTTTTTTACATTATTTTCCCAAATCACTCATAACACTCATTTTTAATCTCTAAACCATTTTTCAACTTACATACTCAGTACACTCACATTTTCCTTTGCCAATTTCCCGGGAAAAAAATTATAGAAAAGGGGAACCCAAATTTTTACAAACTGTCACTCTTTTAAAACCCAAAGGTTCGATGTCGGCAAAATAGTAGCTTCCCAAAAAAAATTGGATTTTCCTAGCAAATTTTCATTTTTCTGATGTGCGTATGGCTCTCTGTACAAATTATTATTTTTCTTACATAAAAAGGAACCCCTTATTTTAATTTTTTTATATCCCTCAAAAAATATTTCTCTTTGTTAAAAATAACTCATTCTTACTTAAGTGGAAAGTACAAAAAATAGGAAAGAGCTGGGAGAGGGGGTTTTTTTTAAAGTTATATCGTAGGTGAAAAAGAAAAACTTAATTTACTTAAAATTAAACATGAAATATCAAAATATGAAATTCCTTTGAAGAAAAAAACTTTAACTAAAAATTGAACAGGGTTCATTCTATAGAAAATTCTTTAATACTTTTAAAAGTGATTTTTGTGATTTGTGCAAAGAGCCACTATAAAATTAAATTTAAATTTTACATAATAATTTTAAAAATTTTAATTTGATTGTGGCTGAAAAGTAATCTCACTAAAAATAAATGTAAAAACCATACCAATTCTAATAAAAAAACTCTTTTGCCCAGAAAGAAGTGATACTAATAGGCCACAATTTCAATGATTTATTTCATTATAATTGGTAAAAATACAAACTAATCCCATATCCCATCTATTAAGGTGCAAATGGAGAAAAATACAAGTTTTTTGGAAAATATTGAAGGGGAACTTGCCCTTTAATATCACTTTTTTCGAGGCCCAATAAGAATTTTTTTAGTGTAGAAGCTACTTTAAATAAATGTTTTTGGGGGAATATTAAAACTTTACTTTTTTCTATCCCCAATTTTTAAATTTTAAATTTTTGATTCTAGTTAAATGGTTTAAGTAATCCCTTCACCGCCCCCCCCCATTTTGGGGCTCCAAGTTGAAAATTAAAAAATTTTTTATTTTTTCCTTGGTCTATCTCCAAAGTACTACCACCTAATTTTCCAATTTTTAAAATTTTTAAAAATTTCCTTTTTCAAATAAAACCCCCCACCCCCAACATTTTTGGGGGACCCGTTGAAAAAAAGAATTTATATTTTACCTGGTTATCTTCAAGTACATCTACTTTTTTGCCATTTTTAAAATTATAATTTGCCTTGTTAAGTAACATTTACCCTCCCCCCATTTAGGAAACCAAATTGAAAATTGAGATTTCTTTTTTTACCCCTTGGGGCTATATCCAAATACACTAATGCAAATTTTTAAGGTTTTTAATTTTACTTGTACATTTTTGTTGTCACAAAGTTTTTTTGCTGTACACAAAATGTTTCTCAAATTCTTGGATATTTCTTTTGAGCTTTCGAACAAATTTAAATCTCTCGGGTTTTTTTTGTGACCAGAAGGATGCTTTCTCCTATTCTTTTTCGCCATTAAAAAAAAAGATGCAACAAAAAACGCCTCTCACCCGAACTTTTGGGCCATGGGCTTGTTAGAAACTTTTCAGGTCTTAAAAATCATTTAAAAAATAACCAAGCCCTATCCCTTCACCCCTTCCTCATCCAACCAGGGGTTTCTTTTGGGGTTTAACAAAAATAGAAGGGGGTAAATGATCTATCTCCATTTTAATTTTTAATGAAAATGCGGGGTTTTTTTTTTTTGGGTTATTCAGTTTTTTTTATGTATAAAAAACCCAAATTTTAAATGATACTTTTGCAAGTGCAATTATTTAAGCCAAGTTAAAAAAATTAAATTTTCCCTTTTCAATTTTAAAATTTGAATCGCAAACCTTTTTTAATTTCTAGAATTTTTGTATAAAATTATTTTATGATTTTAATAAATTTGGGTCTGGGATATTCTACCTTAAATTTGACAAAAAAATATTTTTTTATCATTCTGATAATTGAGATATCACAATTAAAAAACCTTTGGGGAAATGATTAAATGGGGTTGACCCCCCAAATGATAAAATTTAAAATCCATAAGATTAAAGGGGTTTCCCAAAAAAAAGTAACAAGTAGTGTAACCCCATTTTATGCATGTCACAAAAAAATCAGCACTAAAAAATGACTAATAATATAATCATCGGTACACTCTTATTAACAAGGTAAATCTATCTACTGTAGGGTAAATTTTAACCAACAACCAGAAATTTGTATTGCAAACATTTGTTCAAAGTCCCTTATGTTAACCTATGTAGAAATAGTATTTTTTCTTAGTCTCAATCAAAAGGGTTAGTAAACGCTTCTAATAATACCAAGGATTACTGGGAATTTTTTTAGCACTGCGTTATACAGCCCATTCAGGTTGTATGCAAATTGTTTTAGGATGAGGAAGGTTTTATTTATAAGACGTTTACCCACATTGTGGGAGGGAAATGGGGAAACCATTGGGGAAAAACACCCTTATTACACCTGACTGAGAATTGGGTCATGTCACCATCACAGTCTAGTCCAGGCCTTCTTAAACTGTGGTTTGCGCCCCCTGTAGGTGGTCGCGTAACGAATGTGGGGGATCCGAAAAATTTGGCAACAGTAAAAGTTTCAAAATGCCCAACAACAAAAAATTAATTCAAAATCAAATGCTTAATGAATTTGAGGTTTTTGTAAGTACTTGCTCGTATTGCATAGGGTGATTTCACTGCATAAAACATACTTCCCTTCAAATTTGGATTCTATAAAACAAAGCTGGGTTCATCAACCATAATCAATTGAAATAAAAAAATATCAGTCATCTAAAACATTAAAAGTTCAAGAAAAACGTGCTGAGTTATCAAGAGATGAAGGTTCAAAAACTAGTTTCCTAAACAATCATTAAATGAATTTTGATTGGGATTAGGACAAATCCAACAATTTCTGAAATGGAACTAAACATACTTCTGCCATGTTGTACTATCTATGCGAAGTGACATTCTCATCAATGATGATTATAAAATTAAAATATCAATCATTTCTGAAAAACTATGAAGATGCTTTATGTCTTGCAGTATCAAATATTAAGTCAAGATTTGCTTTATGTAAAAATAAACAACATTACTAAGCAAATTTGATTTAACTTGTGATAAATGGTCAAATTATATATATTCAAAGAATTGTTTTGAAATAAAATTTCTTCGTGATTTATTATTAGTAAAAAGGGTTTTATTTGTAACCTATTTTTATATACCTATATACCCAGGCACAGACAAGCAACAGACTCTTAACCTTGCAGGAATTTCAAAACATTAATTTTATTCATAAATTTAAATTTTCTAATTTTTAATCTTTTTATTACACATTGATTGGTCCACAAAATAAATCTTGCCTCACTAAATTTCAAAAAGATAATTTGCATCTAAATCTCACTACCCACATGTTCACCAAAAACAGAGCAACAAGTCACATGATGGGTTAGATAGCCAAATTATTACAGTTATTAACTACTGTTGTAGCCACATCTAAATATCTTATTATTCTTCATTCATAATAAGGTAGAATGTGCTGGACATGCAAACATCAACATCCGTTACATAATGAGCGATCAAGATCGCAAGCTATCAGATAGTACAGCCACTTTCAAATTGGAGGCTTTATGCTGCCAATAGTAGTGCCAATTGTATGGATGATTAAGAGTGAATTTAGAGGAAGTACACCAACATTTATGTGGAGGAAGAGTGGAAAATCCCTAAGTACACATGACCAAGATATGAACCCTCGATCTTACTGTAATCAACAGTATGAATACTCCCCCACCACCCTTCCAAGCCGAAGATGTAGACACATTATCTGGTAGCTTGCGATTTAAATTTATTGCTCATATGTAGCCAACAGTTTCTGCAAGTCCATCACAAACTCAGCCTTAAAATATATGAGTGATGCATCAGACGAAAATCACTGGGTTTTCTCAGTGGTAAGTAGCATTGGGATACTTTAAAATAAAAGGTCCTGGGTTTAATTCCCGTGTCCAGTGTAATTTATCAATTTAAAGAAAACCATTCACATGCTAGCAGAAATGTACGTTGAATCATGATGCTTTATAACACTAGGTTAAAACAGCTAGCTAATTACCATCAGGATTGAAGAATTGGTACAAAAAGTCCAACTCTTTAGCATTGTGAATTTATATTGAATAAATGTATCAAAAAAATTACAAACATTGGGCCAAATAAAGTTAAAATTATATATTTATCATATATTGTTATCATACTATAAGTTTTTACTTTTAAGCTGGAGTTGGTATATTTTTACCAACAACAGCTCCACCCAAAATTGTTATTCTCTTATTTTATTTACTAGTGCATTTAAACATGTATTTTAGATTATTATAATGATGGATATTTCACATTAGAGGGGTATTTTTGTCGTACAGCTCACCCCATTTGAAAGGTCTACATACACTACATTTAATAAGTTACTTTTTACAAAACTAGCCAATTTATATAGTAGTAGTAATAATAATAGTAATATTCATACAATTTTTATTAGTTTAATTCTATACTAAAATACATTCTTTAATATTTGATGGTTTAAAATAATGATTTAATTAGTATAATAAAAGTGTATATATTAATTATTTTATATTATTTTTTGCCCACCTGTTTAACAAAAACATGTCTTCTTGATTTAATAGTATAAAGTCGTACAGGCCCTATGATTAATTTGAATAACCACGGTATTTTGACCATGCAAAGGTAGCATAATAAATTGTCTATTAAATGTGGACTTGAATGAAATGTTTGACGAGGTATTAGCTGTTTCTGTACATCAGGTTTTTACTAGTTTTTCAGAAAACATGTGAATCCATAATGAGGCTGTCAGTAACCAACCCTGACCAATTTAAAAACAGCACAAATCTGATGAACCAGGATTTCCCTAAAGTGGGTACTTTCATTAAATACATGTGGAGGAAGTGGGGTGTGCATATGGCCCTCCCGACCAAAGAACAAATTATTTAGGGGCATTTAGACTAGCCCAGGCTATGCTCATGCAAAAGTATGTTAGGCCAGTGCAATTAACATATAACTATTATAATACACAATAGTTCATCCATTCATTCATAATTTTATATAATGAAGGGGGATACAACATATACTTTCCAAGTCAGAAAATCGAAAGGTTTAAATATGAAATTGAACCACTGACCTCCAATAGCAGGTCCAGCACCTACTCCTGAGCCAACATTGGAGATAAGGTCCTTGACATTGACTCCCTCCAGGGATTTGGCAAACAACCCAGGCCAGTATGGCTCTACGTCCACAGACGCCGCCTTCAGAATTGTCTGGATCTTTTCCCCCTAATACAAAGATGGTACAAAAACAGATTCTAGAGTTCATCGTTTAATATTTAACTAACAAGCGACAATGAAACGCTATCACGGTGGCTATAAATCTTCCAAAACTATTATAAAATACTTTTTCAACCCTTCCTGACATCCTTTTCCAAATTTGTTTGTGAATAACTAGACCTTATTTATTCACTTATTACATTGATCACACATTTAAAATGATTGCTAACACTTTCTAAAGATCAATATTTAAAAATGTTATTTTACCATTATTAATGGTTTTAGGTTTTATTTGTGGCACTGTTAATGTACTTCTTTATTTTTATGTTTTAAGCTATATGTACAAATATTTTACAATATTAATTTAGCTATTATTGGAAATCTGCTTTTGTTGTCTGTATAGATGGTAAACATACAGACTGTTCAACATAGGTTTTTACCTGGATGACAGTTCGAAAATCATATGTTTAGGTTTTGTGTTGCCAACACTTGTAAAAGAACACGGTTTTGTTATAAATGTAACAATCTTTAATTACCTGTTATATGTTACATTTAAAATAACGAAAACTTAAGTTTTCTCATACTATTTCATTTTTTTAAATAATTTCTTTCTATCCAACTATAAACAATATTCTAAACATAATTAAAAGTACTGATTTTTTGTTTTGGAATGTTACTGATTTTGTGTAATATAGTGCACACATAATACCTTTTAATACAAACATGTATTTACTTGAAAAGAGAAATTGTTGTCATTTTTTTTACATACAATATTGATTTTGATTATTTTATCTTATTTTGAAATATTTAACTGAATAAAATATGTTCATAACTGTGTGTTGCATCTTTACTGAAAAGAGAAAATTGTTGTCATTTTTTTTACATACAATATATGATTTTGATTATTTTATCTTATTTTGAAATATTTAACTGAATAAAATATGTTCATAAACTGTGTGTGTGCATCATTGTAAAACACTTGTTTACCGTCATGTTCAACCATATGGTTTAAATTCGACAGTCGCCATTTTGAAGTTATGTTCGTTAGAAGTTTTTGTGAAAGTGGTGTGAATATTTTTTTAAAGTGGAATAAAATTATAAACATGTGTCCGTACTCAAATAAATGTATAAATAATATTGGCCTAAATTACTGTGGTTAACTATCACATTAATATATTACCTCCAGTTTCTATTACAGTCATCCAAAGTGATAGATGTCAGCTGTTGGCGTAGTGATATATTAGGGATTACTTCTAATAACATTTCGAGCTGTCAGCCAGGTAAACTTAGGTCGTGAATGAATTGTATTTTATGTCATTATATAAAATACAAAATTAATGGGTTTTAATTAGCACCAAACATTTTTAATTAATTGATTTTTAACGAAATTCAGTAGTTTCCATGTTTACAGTTTTCAGTAGTCACATGTCCTATTTCTGGGCAAATGCAAAAAATTATATTTATTAGAGTAAAAGACTTACATTTTTGGCTTTCACTTAGCATTATACTTACTCTATAGACCTAGCTGTAGGAACTCGAAAGTTCATTGCTACACTTTCACAATTAAGCCTTATGTTGAGCTAGTTCTATCCAGTCCACCTTATTACACCTTATTGTTTCCAGGTACATTCTAATATCCTCCCAACTGCATCTTCCCAATGGGTTTGCCAGTCAGTACCCTGAACCAGGTTCCGAATCTCCCATTAGTACTGTATGTCCTCCCCACCATAGTCTACGAGACTTGATTATTTCCCAACAATTTCTTGTGATGAATAAAGGATCTATCATCATTATGTAACCTCCTCCACACCAAAGTAGACTCACCTCTTTTTGGAACTAGTATCTTCCTATTATTGATTCAATCTTAACCTGAGATATGATGTAAACAAAGCCACGTAGAATTATATGCTCTGGTTTGCTACTGAACAGACTTCAATGGCATCCTTTCACCAAAGTCTATGTTTTGTATTAAAATTGTTTTAAAATAACATAAAATTATTATAGCAAAAAGTATCCCTTCTTTGATTTAGAAATTATACTTTAAGCTTTGCAAGCGCTATTCAAATACCAACAAACTCCTGATTCAAAGTTAAGAGACCCTATAGTAAAGTCTTTATCACATGTTGATAACAAGTCAGTAACGGTCAGTCAACAGTTCATCTCAACAGTGTTAAGTGATGGTTGTGAGTGTTGAGTGCGTCACCGTCTATTTATGGCATCTGCTGAGTCTGGCCTGCCTTTCGTTAAATGTAGGACATAAAATTAAAATTATTAAAAAATACAAATATGCATAGTGAACTACTTTGCTATGGTACTGACTATACATGGGCAAGCCTCTTTAAAATATTGCAATGGTGTTCCACCAATTATGTAGGTCCTTCGTGTAGTGATATGAGAATATTTGTTTACTTCAGGTCTTAGGATGAATCAATAAGTAGGCCTACCTTGATCTCGAACCCCTTAAATTTGTTTTCGTCATGATAGGCAAAAAGCGCATGTTTACCGTTCACAGAGAGCAAAGAGATAAAATCGTTTTGTATATTCAGTTATGTACATTCCTTGAAAGCGGGCGAGATGTCAACAACTTACTGACCAAGTAATAGCATGCATTTCCCGTGGTCAATTTCCACTTTGGAATAAAATATACCAAAGATATTAAGAAAACAAGGCGAGGAAGATATACAGAATTCGAATTCAGACTAGCTGCCGTTGGTCTAATATTCTTATATCCATTTATATAAATTTGCCTAAAAAACCATTTGGGATTGTGTGTCATGAGAGTTTAGCAAAATTAAGTTAAAATGATCAAATATGCAGGTTAAGTTCCCAAATAGACTAATATAATCCATGCTCAACACGGTAATAAGTATACTCACTGTTATAGCTACATCATCATCTGCTAAGATCAGGGCCGAATAGACACAAGCGAGCTCTGCTTTAGAAGTCATTTTAAAGTGTCAAACTATATGGATGCCAATAATTTTACGTGCAAGTCCCCGATTCGGGCTTAGCTTGATGAACAAGCACGTTAGATTATTTTGGACGAAACCGGAAGAATATAATCTATTCTACAATGCCGGAAATAAATTTTGTTTAATAAAGTGTAGCCAACATTGAAAGTACACAGTACCCAAGTTTCTGTATCTTTCCTTATTTAATAGCATGACCACTTGTCTCTATTAAGTAACTGGATGGACATCTATGGCTGAAATTTTCAAGCTACCGTCTGCATACCATTGTTTAGGAGAGAAAATTTGTTCAGGTATCCTTTTCTCTTCTACACACACACACACACACACATATGGAATTTTGACATTGTTTATTAATTTGACTAAATATATTAGATACAGCAATGTATGATTAGTTTGACTAGTTAAATGGGTTAATAAGAAGTTTGAAGAACATAAAGTTCAAAACTCATGTGTTTCTTCATTATATAAGTTTATGTAGGCTAAATAAGCGATGGTTTTTAAAGGGTTTTTGTTTGGAAGACATTATCTCGTACCAGAATCCTTCATTAGAGTAGTATTTAGGTAGGACCACTCAGAAAGGAATTACTACTTTCGTTCTAAATTACCATCTATCCTACTAACATTAATATATCATATAAGTCTGGTACGAAATAAAGCCTTCCAATCGGGATTCTTACCAACACCAGGGTATAAAAGATACCGTCCTTTCTACAAGCCTATAACCTAAATTTATAATTTGTACGTAAGACTACTACACAAAGTAGATCGTTTAAACAAATGTAATAAGGTTTTTAGCTAACTGGTTTCAATATAGTTATCGAACTTTCAACATAAATTGTTTCTGAACACAATATACAAGATATGAGCCAACTTTAAGCAAGTGGTAATATAATAATATTTTCCTTTAATCTAAGTGATTGTTTATTTCATTATATTTATCAGATATTCAATATAATAATATGGTTTCTGAAACCAATACACAAGCTAATATCCAACTTTAAATATAGTGTAGTCTTGGCAGAATGTAAACAATATAAATGACTTAAATACATTAAATATTTAAATTATTAAAGTTTTTATTCGTATTTGTACAGTATAGCCCGAAAAACTTTTTTTCCCCTTTGATCTCAATGTGTCTTCAGGTTAGTGTGGTATAATACCTATTTCACTATTTTCAAACAATAAAACTTTTTCCGTTAAATCTGCCTCCTCACAGTAAAGCAGACGACAAACTTGAGCATCACGCTTTGGTCTTTGCAAGGGGTGTGTTTATGTCCATCCAGTATAGTATAGAGATCACTGAGCTGGGCAGAGATCTGCGTATACAATTTTCAGACTTGCTCACCATTGCAAAAGAGAGAACTAGATTTTCTGAGATTTCCATATTTCTTTTATACATTCAAAGCCAAATAGTAGTTGGACATAACAAGATATTTGATGTGATTTTTAAAAGATATATCAGTGAATGCTTTATTTAATGTAACAAAATTTGTTATCAAAATCACGGACTTACAAAGTACATAAGTTCAAAACTTTAAAACATAGGCTTAACATATTTGATCTGTTTAAAGATCTAGTGTGTATAGTTACTATTAACAGTGAATTCAAATTTAAAGAACTTATTGAAAGGTAAGTATAGGTTTAAAGGTTGTTTAACAAGCTCTTTTGACATGGGAACTTTGTATTTCTTAATGTATTTAAATGACACTTCTTTTGAAGGTAGTGGACGTCAGCAAGTTTTTGAACTGTACGGTCAGAATTTAAAGTCATACTCATAGGGTACTTTTTAATGAAAGAGGAAGTACTAGTTAGTCATGAGCACTATTCAATTATTTGTTATTTGTTGCAAATATTACTTTTATATATTAAATTATAAAACGCATATACCTCTTTTTTTGTCCTTGCCCTCTTCGTGAACATTCTAAGGTAGTAATTTGTTTAAATAGTCTGATTGTAAGGACGGCAGCTATTTGATCCTTTTTTTCCACAACTAGATGGGTTGTGTGTCACTTAGTAACTTCCGTTATTTCTCAAACAATATTACTATGTTCGACTCAAGAGCCACACTCTGATTGTATTTCTTGTTGTGTGTTGCACCTTCAATTTAAGTAATGTTAGGAAGGAAAGTGCATATTTAGTATAAATTGTACTTCTCTACAGGAAGCCAGAATGAGATTATAATATATGTACTCTGAGAAGTAGATGTCTATTTTAGCCCGCATCCACATTTAGATTTCATTATTAGTACCACCCAAAGTCTCTGAGTATGGGAAGAATCGAATATTTCATATACACCCCCTTTTGGCAGATTTAGCTACTTGTTTTTTTGGACAGGAGTACAAAGCAATTAAGGAAAAGCTAACTCCTTAAAGATGACCCTTATTTAAGACAGATGACTCTCTTCTTGGTACATAGCCTACTTCTAGAAGAGGACTAAAGTCTCCCACGTCTGTGATCAGCTAAGAACAAAATGGGGTAATGTGGGTTAAGGTTGTATCGTTCTGATTACTAGCCACTCACCCTCCCATAAATATCGCGTAAAATGATGAACTGTGAGAAGGGGGGTGCATCGTAGTAAAAATGGTACAATATTAACATAGATAATTATCTTTGAATCACATGGTTGGTGTAGTGGTTTACATTATTAGCTCACATAAGGAAGATTTATATTGGGAATGATTTTTTTTAGTGTATGTTTGTGAGGATGCTTTTATTCTAATGTAACTACTAGTGTATTATAATATTTTTAGTTCTAAGATACAATATCCCTTGCTCTTAAGTTAAATAACCTCCAGAATGTAAGTTCGCAATTCTAACCTATTAAAATAGACCTCCACCCACTCCCTTTAAATCCATTTCCACCATCGATTCTTTGAACTACCGAGGGGTATTGTATCTTCAGGTTTGCCAACTAAATTTTGTGTACACTCCTGTCATCACCCAGACATGCCACATGACCCCTCTCCCCCATATCAGCCTGCACTCCTCAATTGTCTTTAATATGTTTGCGGATGCATAGACATAATGAAGTTCATCATAATGTTGCTTTTTACATTATCCTGTCGATCCATCTCACTTAGGAGCTGGATTCAATTATAATTTTTCAAACTTTGTTTTAAAAAGCTATCAATTTTTTCTTTTGGCACAGATAGAGAAAGCACAATTCAAACCCGTAAAGTACAATGAGTAGGGTTATAATTTTACTCTCAGCTTAATAGCTCGAGACAGAAAACGAGATAACATCTAACAAATTGATTAATAGCAACTATTACCTCAATGATTTCTGTTTCTGACGTCCTCTTAAATAATAGCTCAGTTCTCAAGTATTTTAATATGCCAACTTTTTCTAGATATATATTACCGATTTATAACAAGACTTTTTTGGAATACCGGATTTTGACATAAAGTCACGTAATTTGTTTCACCCATATTTAATCTTAAACTTATTATTTGCTGCTCTTATTTCCTTAGTCTTTCTCCTCAATGTCACCCAACAAACCTAAATAATTTGGATACATCTGCAATGGATTCACTTCATTTAATGTCAAACCCCGTGTGTTGTCTTTCATAAACCTAAATGTGGTTTCAAGTGTTAAGTAGTAGAGGGGATAAGACATCTTCTTGTTTGAGATGATTTTGAATTAAAAATATATCAATTACTTTATTTTACAGGCACGTTACTCTAAGCTCACTTTAAATACATATAATTAAGCCTGATCAATATTAGAGGTATTCCGAAATCCATTTGCGCACAGCTATCTATCCAGAAACACATACCACAATGGTTTATATTAAATTCCAAGTGACAACGCCATGAGTGTTTTAAATAGGTACGTATGTATTCCCAAGTACCATTTACGTTAGTTAGTAAAACAAGTCAAGATAATATTATATGAACAACAGATCTAAAAAAATATATTTTCATCACACTTGTTTATATTGTCTTAATTAATTATTATAAATGTTATAATTACTATTCAAAAAGCTACCTATCGTTACTTTTGGGTATTAGCCTACATGCAATTTTAGTTAAACTATCTTACACTACTATACTAATTAGTAAACTATTACTTCTAATCTAAAGACCAATATTATCTACGTCTATTTATGCATTTTTAACTATAACTTTATGTGATTAAAAAAAAATATTGTCTATATCTCACCCAATGCATTTCGTTTATTTGGTTTCCATTAATGAGCTATACTTTTATAGTAAGAGTGTTCTTAATATATGTAAATATATTAATAGGCTGGACTTAATAAAATAAATATATTTGCGCTAGTCTCCTTACATAAACAATTTATTTTTAAAACTTGTCCTATAATTTATATTAAAATTTTCAATATCTACTTAATGCAAACAATAAAAAATAGGCGTTCTATCTGTATATTTTCTAGATACTTAGGCAGTTTGAAATTTCATTGGTTTTTATTTTTGTGTTGTCTTTCTGAAAGACAGTTAAGGATCAATATGAACTCCTTAAATAATTTTCTCTTATAATCAAAATAAACAATGGCGTCTAAGAACCAAATAGTCATAGATACTCGCGGAGAGTTAGCCGAATTAGTGAAAAGAAAAGCTGAAATCGCAGAAACTCTTGCAAATTTAGAGCGGCAAATATACGCTTTTGAAGGCAGTTACCTGGAAGACACACAGCTTTACGGCAACATCATTCGAGGATGGGACCGTTACTTAGCCAGTAACAAGAACACTAACAGTAAAGCAGACAAACGGAATAGAAAGTTCAAAGGGTCTGAAAGACTTTTTTCCAAATCCTCTATCACGTCGATAGCAGCTGTTAGTGGACTGGTTGATCAAGCCCAAGAGAAGGATCGCAACAGTGAGTCCGAGTCCCAAACGGGTAACAGTGGTAGCGAGGACAATAATACCGGGAAAGAATCTGGTAAGAATAACACCACAACTGTTCATCACAGCCCCACCTCGGCGATGAACGGTACGGTGACAAATGGCAGCACCGTCCCTGAACGTCCTGTCACCCCTGTGAAAGACGTTCTAATGAAAGATTGTAAAGTTCTAAACCGTTCAAACAGCAAAAAAAACAGCAACAAGAAAGCACGGCATCGTTAACCTCATAAAATTGTTGGACCAGTGAAGTAAGACTTATAAATCAGACTATGAGCTGTAAATCACAGGTTACAATTTAAACCACCACGTTTAAGTGAAACCTTAATGTTCATCTTACCGCTAATCTTGAACACACAAGTTTTATGGGTTTTGAGTGGTCTGTACTAGTTTAAAATAATATAACTGTTGAATATGGCTTAAATTTGATCATAATCTATATTATAAGCTTACATTAGATAATACCATATCTGTTCTGACTATTTCTTGAGAATTAGCACCACATTAACTTTATTCAAAAGAGTTAGATGTTGAAAAATTGTAGACCTACACAATAATTGTAAGAGTACTTTTTATTATTATATAGGCCTAACTCATAAGGTAACGTCTTCGATGAACATGTGGGATTGTCAGCTGCATATGGTTTTGGAGTATTGGCACACTAAGCCAAAGGTCCCAGGTTCAATTCCTAAGTCTAGATATCATTTTTCAACATGTTATAAAGTTAATATATGGGAATTACAGTCATCTGTATCAACTGTTAATTTCAATGGCTTTTGTAAATGCACATGCTAAAATTGCAGGTGTACAATTCATAATGAATCTGCATTCTTTAAGCTTAGTATGTGTTCTCCTTGCCAAGTACACACTATAATACATTTTAAGAAGACTGGATGATAAACATATTTGCGGCTACAACACTACTTTCTTTTCAACAATTTTGAAAATTATTCTATGTTCAACATTATCTTGCCTGCTGTTGTCAAAGTAAATAGATAATTTGGAAATTAAAATAACTTATTTTATTTAATCTTTTGTGGTAGGCTTAGTTTAGTTTTTAAGTTTTAAAGATTTTAACTTATTCATTTAACTATGCTTACTTTAAAAAGTGTCAAATGTTTATATTTAGGTATTCAAATTAAAAAAAAATGGTGGTAAACATATGAGTATTATACTTCGTTTTGACAAAAAAATTTAAAACAATATAAACAGTTTAAATAAAAATCACACCCACGGTTTGCAAAAAGGGGCCTACTTTGTTTCCATTTTTAATTTCAAGAACATAGATAAAGATGAATCAACATCTTGGGTTAAAACTCATTTGAGTTTATGGTAATTTGAGTTTAAAATAATTGTGAGAGTGACACCTTAACTGATTTTACCACCAAAGTGGGTCATATGTGGTAAATCACTAGATACTTTTCTAGATCTTCAGTAGTAAAATGAGATATGTGTTCAGATAGAATGTTTTTTATAATTTGAAAAGCTGAGCTATACTTCACACGATGTCAAAAGTAAAAATTTCAAATTTGTCGCTTCCGAAGAAATTGAAGTGTTCTCCTGCAGCGGAATGCCATTTCCTCCCAAGGTGTCTGCCACTGTTCCCATTATCCACCAGATTTATGCTCTTTGGAAGCTATTTAACAAGTGTTGATTTTCAAACCTACTCTAAACAAGTTTGCTGCAACTTACAATTTCTAAGAAACTGAACTCTCCTTTTCACTCAGAAATAGGCTCTTTAAGACTCTTATTCATAAAATAGGCAAAAACCAACAGAATAGGCAACTATAGACACTACACAATTAACATATTATACTCATAATAACATGAAATGCATATTTATCTCATTTGCCTATGTTTTACGATCAAGTAAAAAAAAAGGTACGTAGGCAAAATCGGGTCCTTAGTAACAGTCTGTTCAGCATTCACTTCTAAACCTATTTTCTTACTAGCTTCTAGGAAAATTTCTGCATTTATTGCAAAAGCTTCCTTACTATTGCCCAACAAAGCTAAATCTTCTGCTTATCTTAGTGAGTAGCTGCACTGTACTGTCTAATGTCAACCCTCCCCTACTATAATTGCCCTAACAGCATACTCTTAAGGCGAGATTAAGAGTAATGGGGGAAGTGCATCTCCTTGTTTCAACCCATTAAGTATTTACAAAGTATCTGATATAAATTACATCCAACCTGTATCCTACTCCGCATAACAGTCAAACATACCTCAAGTAGCTTGACAAGTTTTTTTGCGTATCCTGAATGTAACTAAAATTTCATATCATATATTTCTTTCTAAACTAAATTGTAGGCCTTTTAAAAATCTTATAATATATGGATTAACCATCATGTTGTATTCTCGCTTTTTTTCTAATATTTGCCGAATAGTAAAAATCTGATCCATTGTTGATCTATTTAAAAAAAATCCACACTGATGCTCCCCAATTATTTCCTCTGCATATTGCGTCAATCTCATTAGAATTATGCTAAATAAAATTTTATAGCATGTTGGTAGCATTGAGATACCTATATAGTTATTACACTCTATTTTATCTTAATATTTGAAAACAGGTATTAAAATACCTTCCTTTCCATTTCATGGATCCATATGGAACATAGCAATTCATGAATTTATAATACTAGCATTTCACCACCTCCCTTTATTAACACTGCTGGAATTGAATCTATACCTAGAAATTTATGGTTCTTTAACTTCCTAATAGCTTATTCAACTCCTGGGACTAGTGAATTAGCAGTAGGCCCATGTATTTAGAAACCCTCACCCAATTTGAATCCTTCATGAACATACAAAATATGCCTGAAGTGGTCGTTCCATCTACTTAAAACATAGTTCGTGTCTGCCATCAGAGTCTGCCATCAGATTACCATTACAGGGTGTCTACCATAAGGGAAAACGGGAATTAGCCGGGAATTTGAAGTGATCGGAAAAAACGGGAATAAGTCGGGAATTTGGTAAATCACAATAAAAATCTGGGAAAATGATATTTTACTCAAAATATGAAATACAATAATCAGTAAAATATGTCATTTTTTTGTTTGTAGCTGTGTAATATAGTTTTAATTCCTAGTAAACAATTTTAATACAAATTAAAAAAAATCAAATTTTAAAACTTATTATTATTATTCATAAAAAAGATTAATAGAAAAACGAGGGGGGCGAGTTAGAAGGATGTGACATACTTTTTTAGTCGGGAATTTTAGGAAATGACCAGGGGAAATCGGGAAAAGGTCGGGGATTTCATTGGTCAAGTTGAGTAGACACCATGCATTATCATCTTTCATTAAATTGGCCCTAACCTGATAACTTTTCCTATAGGCCTATCAATTATGACCTAAATAAAGTTCACTGATATTCTTATTTTGCTATTTTGTTCTATCTCATTAACGTTACCCTTCAAATACTCTCTTTTTTGTTTCTGAATAGGCCACTGGCCTTTTTTGCATTGCTAAATGTGTTTTAAGCTCAATTCACTAGGACTTTATAAACCAATGTAATTTTGCTTAAGCGTATAACCCAAATGGGTAGAAAGACGCGGTGATAAAAAAAACTGTTTTCTAGACTTTTTCTCTATTTTTAACATTTGTTGCCAAACCATGGCTTATTCATACTTTTTTTTTAAACATGGATCTACACTACTATTTGCTGCATTTCTAACATTATTTCTGACCATTTCCAACTGTTTCTCTGAATTCATATTTTCCTTCTCATTCTTTGAGCACCCTAGGGCAGTAAACCCATTTAAAATTTCAATTTGATATCCATACATTCACCATCAATCAGCTTTTCTACATATTTTTAGCTTGCCCACCTGATTTTATTTTATTGTTACTGACAAATGTTCCCTAAGTTTTGCCACTACCAAGAAGTGGTCTGATTCACAATCTGTGACCCTGTATGACATTAAATCCAGTAATAATGCATGACTCTCTTATCAGCACATGAACTATTTGATTATGTGTATTCTCACATGGGGAGGTCCAAGTATATCCTTATGCTTGAAGAAGTACTTTTTCACAATGAGGTTCTGAAGTGGCAAAAATTTATCTCTTATTCCATTATCATTACCGACATCATGCAAGCTTTCCTTTCCAATTGTATAGCTAAATAGTTCTTCCTTCCCTATCTTTGCATTAAAGTCCCCTATCACATTGTTCATATTATATGCTGGGACCTGGTCATACAATATAATTATACAGTTGTTAAAATATTACAATAACATTTTTATTGACATATTGCCTTAATTAGCCCACATCTTTGGTGATGCAGATATGAATTTGAAGATGTTTACATGGCATATTTGAACACACCTCACAAACAACATATGGCAAGGCTATAGTTTCTTAATAGAATGAGGTGCTTAGGGCATACAAATTCACCCTCTCCTCCAAATATTATTGCTAATAATTGTATTTATTTTGTATTCTTCCTAAACACATATAGGTAATTTTTCGAGTATTTTACCATTAATTAATTCATTAGACCATTAATTTAACACTCAGATCTAACTTAATTTATGAATCTTATACTGAAGAAGGCATTTAATCAAAAACTATTCCTACTCTATTTTATTTTGCTATATTTCTATTTCCTCTTATGTTCATAATTCTTTCCAAAACTGGGATTAAAATTCAAGTTTTGGAACTAAGATAAAATAAAGATTTGGATTAATAAAATAGTGTATTTAACCCATTCATTGTTTTAACTAAACCATTTTAAAATCTACTTCAAGAGGGATTCTATGTTAAAAAGATCTTTGGGATCTGAGCGGAAAATTCACATTGAGTATGATGTGTGCATGAGTGGTTGAAAGCTATGAGTTAAATGACTGCACACTCTGAGTTGAACATCAGTTTGAACATATCAACACATGAGGAAAGGGAACTGTCAGCATTATAAAGGAGTGAGCATAAGTAAAGTTTGGAAAATAATAATAATAATTACCATGTTCCTTTTGTACCACCCTCCTTATCCTCTAATAGATAAGGGCAGGCGCACATTACACAAAAGCAAAATAAACATATAAACAATAACAAACGATAAATTGCAGAGGAGCTGACAGGACTGCATAAAAGTGAATAGGCCTTTCTCTCTGGTCTATACAACGATTGTGCTTCCGTGAACTCTCCTTAACTATCATCCGCCATGTTGGTACTATGAGAAATGGGGAGGAGGTCGAGAATCTTTTGTTTAAAGTTATAACTTATTTACCTAGAATTAGTAAATTAAAGTTTTGAATGATTATAAGAAAGTTTATTTAGAAAAGATAACAATAGAAATATGCAAATGTAAGTAACAACAATGAATAGATATATATTTATATATAAATCTGTAGAAGATTGGGTTATGCCCATGATAATACAGTTGTCACAACGACATAGGTTATGCCCATGATAATACAGTTGTCATAAAGACATAGGTTATGCCCATGATAATACAGTTGTCATAACGACATAGGTTATGCTCATGATAATATAGTTGTCATAACAACATAGTAATAATATTTAGGTGTTATTGAACCTAAGTTAAATCTATGGCCCCTTAGGGCCTCTGCGGCAACCCGCAATACAATGAATACAATATCTAGCCACCACAGGCCAACCACATAACAATAAGTTCTATTAAAACTAACTTGAAAATATTATTGGCAATCTAAGTTTACCACAATATAAAGAGAGATCCTCCAAGATTAAATAAATATACAATAAATATCAAAATTTACATAGCCGTACGGGCTATAACAATTCCCACATTAGGTAGGCAACACGCCTTACGTAGATTTATGGTGACCTACAAAAGTTAAAGTTCACCATAAATGACAATTATTTGCAGAGCCAGAAGGGCAAAAAAAGGGATTCTAAAAAATTATTACCTACATTAATATCTAGAATATTTTATGCCATGCCGGGCATACCTTTCCTCGTGATCTAACATATTTACAAAATACAATATATAATGGTAATCCAAAAATAAATAATACTAGTCCCAAAGTTAATTTTGAATGTACCGGCCGAAATAGAATTTGTACCCAGCATAGATTTCTTTTAAATGAATAATATAAGTTCCAAAGATAATTTTGATGTGTACAGGCCGAAATAGAATTTATACCTTAGAATCATCCTGTCCTAATGTGATTTGTCGATGACACAGCTGAATCAAGAAGTGATTTTACAAAGCAAACGGCCACAGTATATAAACGATATTTTTCTGAGAGGAGGGGGAACAAAGGGGAAACCTAGAACAAAGTAGAAACAAATACACAGAGTAGAGGGAAGGGATAGTAATTCATAAGAACATTCCCGGTTATCTGAGATTTTACTAGAACACCACGTGTTCAACACGAGGTCACATGCGCGTCACTCACTTCCCATGATTCAATGGGCGGCTCCACGCCCATTCCGACACGCCAATTTTTCGTTCAGTTTAACAATAACACTTGGTGTTGATGTAGTGTTCGTGGGGGAAACGAAAGTTCGATTGATGTGACTTGAGACACTTATATGGCGAACAGGGCTTTTGGTGAGTAGATTCCTTGTTTACATTTTGGTGTTGTGGAATAGTATTTATTAGCCCATTTACTCTTCTTCGCTTGTAACGTTGATGTCAATAAACGTTACACTTTTTAAAATTATTTGAGCATACAGAACTCATGTTGGACTACTATTGTACCCTATGGATACATAGTCTATAGTTCTAAAGCCACAAATATTGTTGAAGATCATTTGCAATTATTTTATTGAACATATAATGTTTTACCATCTAAATCTAAACTTTTGGACTTTAAGAAGTAAACATTAATAAACACATCAAATAAGTTTGGATAGCAATGCAAACTGTCGGTGATAGAGAGGTTGGTGTTATAATCTTGGCCGGGTGTCCTAAGATGGTTTTCCTAAGTTTTTCCCACTCTTCCTTTAAATACATGTTGGCACACTTCCTCTAAAGTTCTACCTTCCTCATTCCTATCCCATTATTATAAATATGTGGATAGCTTGAATGTAGGTAGTAATAAGCGAAGCACACAATAACAAAAACATTGTGGAATATTAATCCAGAGCCAGTCTCCTTAATATTATTATTTATTATTTAGCACCGCGTCTTACTACCCGTTCAGGTTATACACTTAAAGTACTAATTACGCTAATGGATTAGGAATTGGGAAGGTTGAATTAGAGGAAGTGAACCCGCATTTGCGTGGAGGGAGAGTGGAAAACCATTTAGGAAAAACCCCCCCAGTTCACCCGACTGAGATTCGAACCTCGATCTCCCCGTCCTCAGCAGAGTCTCCTAAATAGAAGTCTACAATTCTCACTGAAACAGGTGTACGCTAACTCACATTGATGGTCACACAAACTAAATGTCAGGATTGTTTATTCTAGTTTGCCAGTGACATGGAGGTTGGCCTTTGATTCTTGGCCGGGTGGTATTTTCCTAAGAAAACAGCTTCCCGTATGTGGGTTAAATGGCTAAGTTTGTTCATGTAAATATGTTTTTAATTTAATTTTTTTCATCACATTTCATTACCCGTTTGACTTATATGCATTTGTACTAACTAAAAATGTGTGCGGGATGGGGAAGGTTGCATTTAGAGAGAGAGAGAGAGAGAGAGAGAGAGAGAAAGAGAGAGAGCAGAAAATATGTAGGTTAATCCACCCTCAGTACACATGATCAGGAATCCAACCCCAATCTTCCTGTCTTCAGCAGCTCAATCAATTGTGATAGTGACACTTTAGACCACTCGACCATAAAACTGGGTATGTTATTAATAACTTTTACAGATATGAGTTTGACAGTTAGTCTGCGTGACCACAGATGCGAGTAAGAATATTTTTTAACATTTAAACCTTATTAAAGCAATTTAATTTTTTTTTTCTAAACATATTGGACATTTTAGGTGGTATGGATTTTAAATGACTGTTAAGTTACTATCTTAAGTATTAAGGATGAACTTAAAA